>BMAW01079938.1:276568-299234 GCA_019974015.1 Nephila pilipes | reverse complement strand
TTCGCCCGCTTGCTGGGAAAAGCAAAGCCAACTTCAAAAATAGTCTCAAAACTATGCGGATGCCAGAAGTATTATGAAGTATACTAAATGTTAAAAATTCTTAGAAACAATAATTAGAAGAATAATTAAGAAATAAAGCAAATTTATTTAAAAGAAAGGAAAAATAATTTTATTTGAGTTCAAACATATAGTTTTTAATGAATTGATCTGAAAGGAATGAAGAAAGCATTTTTATAGAAAATTATAATTTTAAGATTCATCTGTTTTATAATGTTTTGTTTAAAATCAGCATATTATAGTATTATATAAATATATAAGTAACCAATATAAGAATGTCATTACTTTGCAACATAAGATAATATGTAGAGTTTAAAATGTAAATATTTTTGAATAATGGTACTTTTTTCAGAAACAAAAATTAAAAAAATAAATTTACGTCAAGATAGCAAATTAACTTGGATAATAACCAAATTCATTTCTTTCTTAACAATAAACTATAGTCTTCCATCAGTAACATTTAAATAAATTTAAAGACTGTGTGAAGAATATTAAAAAATTGATGTTGAGATATAATTCTTTAATTCAATGTTAATAATAATAAGAATAATTACTTGAAAAACTGAATGTTTTGCTATTATAAATCTAAGGACAGAATTATTAATACTTATATAGAAGTTTCTAATAATTTGAGATATTATATAGAAGAAATTCTTCATTAATTTAGCTGAGAAGTATCTAGATACTACTCATAATAACTATTTTAAAAGTAAGCAATATTCAGAAAGAATTTTTTAATAGAGGTAATGAAATTTATAAAGACGATTGGTGTTAATATAAGATAAATTCATTTTCTCCTTTTAAACACCAAAATGCCTCACGAATTCTGTCAAATTTAGAAATGTAACCAATTAAATACATATATAACTCTTGGTGGGAAAAAATTAATAAATTTGTACAAAAGCTTATAAATCAGCCAAAGTGTACATTTACTCTATTTATAGCTGAGAATTTTATTTCTATTGACTTAGATAATCTTATTATTGATTCCAAATATATTTATAAAAATTTAATATTAATAAATTTATCACATATTTAAAATATAATATTTTAAGTATGTAATTCTTAAAAAATATTATAAATATATTTTAATACTAAGAATTTAGAAACACACAAACAGATTAACTTTATGCGATGAGTGTGGAGGAAAGCAATTTTTTAGCCAATATTTATTTGCAATTTTAAGAAGATAATTTTGTTCTCATTATAATTAATTTAAGATGTCTAGATAACACATCGATCAATAACTCACGAGTCTAACATTGAAAACAACATTTTTTTGCAAAATTTTTTTTATTCATCAACATAACACCTTTTGTTAATCACCTTTTAGGATGATACAATCGTTCCAACGCTTTTCCAAATCTTTTTTTTTTTTTTTTTCGCAAGAAATCTTTTTTGTTGCGAGTAAATAGCGATAAACAGCTTTCTGAATCATCGACTCGTTGCTGTTTTTGTTCCATCGAAAGCAATCGCGGCACCCACTTGGAAAAAACCTTTTTCACTTCACTTCCAAAAACCTTTTTCCTGGTCCGATCGACTTAAGATTTTGACACGTTTCAAGCAAAGGTTAGTACTCTAGAAAGACCTGGTTACTGGTTTACTACGAGCACCATCTCTGGGTTAGTCTCGGGAGTTATTGATCAATGTGTTATACTGAGGATACTATTTTTTTTCAAAGTAATAATAATAGTGATGTTGAAACACTCTTATTATGTATCCAGTGTACTTGAATATATTGCAAAGTATAGTTAATATCAATTATAGCGAAATACATAGTTTTTTTTTAAAAAATGCAGTCTAATGAAATTTGTAGTAATGTATATTATAAAAGGGATAATTTTTTTCCTCTAAGATACATAAATTACACTTTTCAAGGAGTTGAAAAATTCTAAATATTTTTTGAGCATATTTTACAATTATATCTTAGTACTTTTGATTTGTGACTAAAATACCAGATATTTACATAAACTTGGAAAAATTTAAAAACATTTTGCATGTAAACAGATTTTCCTTGCAATTTTATTAGGAGTAATTTAAAACATAATAAATACAGATTTTAGTTTTTTTTTCTTCTTCCCCCCTAATTTGCTTTAATTTTTTCTCCTTTTAAAGTTTTTGTTATTTTTTTTTTTTGCATTCGTATCCATTCTTTCTGATAGACAGTATACATTTTTGACTTTAGCTTAATTTACTTTAAGCGGGAGTTTTCTGGGAAATGTGTAGTTTCTCATGATTTCCCATGTAATGTTTTGTACTCTTTTATAATCTGATGGATTTATTGAATAGATTGTACTTTGTATATTTTCATTAGAGATACATGTTGAACACATATTTTTATCTACCTGTATATTTTACTCAATTTCTTATTATGAGTTTTTTAGTATATGAAATAGATATATCATGTTATCATTTTTTTTTGCATAGTTTGATACATGTAAAACACTGATTAACCAGAAAATATGTCAAAAAAACAAAATTAAAATTTTAAATGTTATATTTCATTTTTTTATGTTTTTTTTCATTGTTTTTCTTATCTTGATTGGTTTGAACTTTAACTTTTTGACGGTATTTTCAGATTAAGTATTCTTTGAGATAGATTGATATTTTCCTTAAATGTTTTGTTACGTATTTTCCCTTTCTTTCCAAGTTTTGGTAATTAAAAATTATTGGCTAGCTTCAATGTCAATATTTTTATGATCATGGAAATGATTGCATGTATCCTTCGTAATTTTTAAAATGCTTCTTCAATTTTTATTACTTATTTCTATACTATATTTCGTTAATTTGATCACATCATGTAAATCATGTGTTTGTCGTAAGCTTTTGAATTTTTATTTCTGGAATTTATTGATGGCATATTGGTAATAGCTATAATTGTTCTTCTAATCACTTGAAAATTTCAACGTGTTCATTTTAGCTTTTTTCTGAATAAGTATATTACCCAATTTCTTAAAATTTAAGTTAATTGTAAAAGTTAATAAATGAAAACTTACTTAATTTTGAGTGCATTTTGTATACAATATTTATAGTTATCCTACTTTCTCTTGGTGATGTGTTCGTACACTTTTCTTCTTTTGGTATATTTTTGTGTTTTAATAACATTTTTGTTCCATAGACATATTAGGTTTTGTTTTTACGTTTTGAATTTGGTTTGTATTACACATTTTTTTTAAACCTGTGTTTTTCCTTTAAGTTTTAATTTTATTTTCATATGATTTTTTGGGTTTTTTAACCATTTAGTTAATAGTACATTTTTTTTTGACAGAAACAGTTTCATCTTTCATTCCAGACATACCAAGTTAACAGGTTTTGTTAACTTTAAATATATTATTTTCCTATTTTTGTTCTTCAAAGTTTTTATTTAGCACATTTTTTCATGAACCTTATTTTTCGATATTTCTGGAGTTTGTCTGATTATTTTTCACTTATTTTTTTATTTTTATTTTATTATGCTTTTTTCCCCCTTTTACAGTTAAATTTGAATAATAGATTTTATTTCACTTTTTTGTAAACAATTTTTATCACTGTTTTTTTTTTTAAATTTGTGGTATACGTTCGATATATGTTCTGTCTTATTGGTAAAGTTCTGATTTTTTGCATAATATTTTAATTTTAGTTATTGAAATAATATCTTACTTTATTTGCGATTTAAATGTTTTAGTGTTTAATTACAGATATATTTAAAATTAATTAAAACTGTTCACACATAATTTTTCAGGGAATATGTACTTTTTCTTATTAGTTATGACAGAATTTTTATGAGCATATCTTAATTTAATTTTTTCATTTATTAAGAGGCTGCAAATTGTAACGAATGTTTTATGAACATGCCTAAATTTTTGCTTAAAATGAAGATAAAGTTATAGAAAATTTTGAAAAAAATAGCAAAAAATGCAAATTTTATACGGTTTTTTTTTTTTATAATTAATGACTATTGTATTAATTGTATATGAATCAATTAAATTATTTTTATGACAAACAAAATGCAAAAAAATAATCTTCTTAGCTCCATTTCATGGAAAAATAACAAATTCTTCTTATTAGTGAATCATTGCAAAGTATTACTTTTTACTTCAATATTTCTATACCATTATTCAGCTTTATATTTATAAATCATTGAACGATTCTAATGAATCTAATTTGCTCTTTTACAAATGCGAGTAACTAGTAAATTTTATCACATTGATTCATTTCTTCTTTGTTTCATAATATACTGGTAATATGCGTTGTGCTTTATTATATTATTACGAAGAAGGAGGCAGTTTGCGGAATGAATAAATATTTATTTTCTGAGTAATTGTATCTAAAGAAGTATTAATAAGAACTGCATTACGAAGTTGAAAAAAAATACTGAAATTAGATAAATATAGGATAACAGGAATATATATTGTTCAGCGTTAATAAATGTAACAATTCATGAAAATGCTTAATTATTTACATGCAAATGGGGATTTATATTAGATCAATATTTGTTGAAAAGAATGCACAGTGCTAAACAGAATAATATTATTTTGTTTGATGTTAATAAGAATAAAAACCTGTTTTCTTATGAGAAAAGCTTGAGTTTTTAATTTAGAGAATCAAAAACCACACAAAAATGTAAATGTAAATTGAAAAAAAAATTAATCATTAAGTAACAGTTCGCATTTTGAAACTCTTGATGTTTTTGTGATTATTTGACAACAATATTTTTCGATATAATGTATTTTAATTTGTTGTATATAAGCATCTAAGCAAGGTAATGCTTACTCTATTCTAAAAAATATATTTTTATATCTTAAATCGCTACTGTTTTGATATGGATTACATTTAAGACAGGTATACGCGCTCAATTAATGATAAAAATCAACTGAAAATTACTGACACTTACTCACCTAATACTTGCTATTAAAGGTAACTCAACTTGACTAAGCTTCTCCTGCAATCTTACGATAGATGCTTTGTTTACTCTTCATGATTATGCTTCCTTAAACCTCGTGTTTCTCAGTGCAGTGTTACCACTAGTCACTGTTGGGATTAGAAACTTTTATCTATAATCCGGCTTTTCACTCTGAGGCTTACAGTCTAGTGTTACTGTTGGGCTTGAACTTTGTTTACTTTTCAGATTCTGGCAACGTGGTATTTGACAGTGTATTAGGGAAGTCAATTTACAATCAACTCCCTACACACACACACATCCTTTAAGCCGTGAATACTGTGAGTGTTTTTTCAGTTATATATATATTTTTCCAAACTCTATTTAGAAGTACTTTATTTCAAACTCTATTTAGAAATACTTTTTTTCAAACTCTATTATGAAATATTTTTTTTAACAAATGATCATAATATAACGTGTTTAAAAATACTTCTTGTAAAAATTTTATTATTTTTTCAAAAATATTATTTTTAAGCAATGGAGGAAAAGACATAAACTCATGGTAATAAATCATCACACATTTTTATAATTTCTCATTAAAAGAACATCTACTTGAGTGTTTAGAAACATTTCGGTGTTAAAAGTTTCAAATCAAGATTATTTATTTTTATTAAAATGTGTTCTAAAATGGTTTTTCTAAAATGTTCTAATGTTAATAGTTATAATATTTATTCAATTCACTTTGAAATAAATTCAATTATATGTGAACACACGCTTATGAGATATATTTCTAATTTTTATGTCGTGCATATAAACAAGGAACTTAATTATCAAATAAAATGTACTTGCAAATATATGGAAAATTATCCAAATAAATTCCTTTAAGTTAGGTTTTTCAAAAATAGTTTTGATGAAATGTTAGAAAAAGTGTTTTATGGATATGTCATGATCAGTTCGAAGAGTATAAAATTTCAAAAATCATTTAACTGTTTTTTTAAAAAAAATATTAGTAAAATCAATATAAAATTAAGAAATATGCATTATCAAACATGTAACAAACAATATAATAGGCTGGAATGCTTATGCTGGTATATTTTTACCTATACGTTTAATTAAATGTGTAAATACTTATTTCTTCTACAATAGGAGATGCGCTTATAATTTAAGTCAAGTATTTTCACTCAGATTTCAAATATCCCCCTAAAAATAGTCCTTTTAAAAAGAAACCATTGCTCAAGTATACCAAACTAGGATCAATTACAAATAATTCATCGAATTACGTAATGATTACATACCTCTCTTCCAGATGATGCTGTCAAATGGATATCCGCCAAAAGGGCAAAGGACTGAAAATCCTTCACCTGAGAGAGCACTCAAGTTATTAAGAGGTCGAATGAAAAGGTTGCCGAAAACATTTAATCTTCTCGCATGAACTGTGCGCCCGGCATCATTGTATGCATCACACATGTAGACTCCACTGTCGGTTACATCTACAGAAGTAATATTGACGTAGCTGAAGACTTCTCCATGATTGCTCAAGTAAGTGCTAACCAAGACACCTGGCCTAGTAGACAATGGCCATATACCATCCATGGTCCATTTAATCTGAGGAGCTGGGTTGCCAGTGGCGACACACATTAGACTGATGAAACTTCCAGATCTGATTATTTTTTCGGGGAATGTAATTTTGAATTTTGGAGCAACATCTGTAAAAAATTTATATGTACGTTAAAAACATATAATTTTATATAACTATCATGCAAAATAGTTTTGATATAAGTATTACGAAAATCTTGATATAATTATGAAATACTGATTATGTAGTCAAAGGAGCGAAAAAAAGTATTGTAGCTTAAAAGAAGAAGTTATACAGAAGCAAAGACACATTCATACATTAAAGGTTTTTTTTTATGTTAGGATCTCTTTAATATATTATATTGAATTTATCTTAACATTTTCAAATGTCTTATGGGTCCTAAGTATGTTGTTCATTTTTGTTCCCTTATATAATTTTTAATCCTAACTGTTATATATTTTATTTACTTTAAATTCTATTCGAATTTGTGAAAAAAAGTTCAGTAGAAGATATAACTTTTTTAGAATGAAAAATATATAGAATTTTAAGATTTTTGCTTTATTTCATTTAAAGTCTATTATTAGTCTTAAAAATTGAAATATACATTGTTTGTGACCAAGTTTAATACAAAAACAGGTAACTCAAATTTGCTATCATGTACCAGTAGCTATGCCAGACAGCAATTGTTGTGATGTGTCTTTGCTTATAAACCTCGCATTGAGAAGCTACACAAGGGATATTGCCACAGATCTCCTAATTCTGAACTTCAGTTAAGTGACGAGAATGACATATAAGCTGGCATCTCTATTTCCAAACTTCTACACCACGACACATGATGGATGATTTGAAAACTCAATTAGAGTACTCCCGCCACATTTTAAGTATATAATGTCACCAGGAATCAACCCCATGACTTAATGCCAGCAATGATTCCGCAACTATGGACACTAAGCTACTGCGGCCCCATATAGCAATTAATATAACGATATTCAGTGAATTAACTAGACATAAAATACATTTTGATACATTTTGTGAAATTGTTTTATTAAATTAACTGTTTCCCTCTTGACTTTGTTAATTGTTCATTCATATAATAAAATGACCTATGTTTTCATACAATAATAATAAATGTAGTTAAAGTTACGAAGAACTACTGAACACCTTGAAACATTGATAGATTGTTAAAAGCAACTTATTATCCATTTCAATTGTTTAATGATTTCTGTAAGCAAGCATTTTTTGGCCTAAGTTACATC
The DNA here is from genome assembly GCA_019974015.1 of Nephila pilipes. Taxonomy (NCBI): domain Eukaryota; kingdom Metazoa; phylum Arthropoda; class Arachnida; order Araneae; family Nephilidae; genus Nephila; species Nephila pilipes. Next base: position 291,487 of record BMAW01079938.1, on the reverse strand, counting down.
CATTGTCCTTTATTTATTACACTAGATGCACAAAAGGGCGTATAACAACTGCAGATAATGACTAATTGATTTACGATATGCATTGTTTTCTGGCGAATCATGTATCAACTAGGATCATAAAGATGAGCTGTATGCATATTAAATGTTATTACTGCGAGGGCATTTGTCCAATTTGCATTTTATAACTTCATTTGATATAGAAGACAAATGCCAAAGGAAAATACATTGTATATTATCCAATTCGGAAAGAGTTAAATTAATTCCTTTGAAGTTATGGCGTTTTTAATAATTACAATAAGCCCATAAAGGTTACTGAGATACAATTCGGGCTCTTTCTTTAACAAAAGCGTGCCGTAATTAGCAACGGGAACAGTTGACTGCTTAAGGTCCAAAAATATGTACCATCTTCTTTTTCTTGCATATTGGAAATTATATTTTTTTCTGTTGAACACTAAACACAGTTGTAGTCAATTGTCATTATTTTCATCTAAAACTTACTACCAATATATGCATAGGGATTTAACTAGCCAGTAAAATTATATCCATTGAAAATGTGTTAGATTTATCTTTTTTGATACCCTTTAGTCATTACTAATATCTTTATAAAAATATTACTAGTATATTCATTGTAAGTTAGCTTAAAATTCAATGGTTAATTAATCTCTTTTTTAGTAATATGCAAAATAAGTTTCATTCGTATTTGATGCATCATTTAGGGCCTAAATTTCAATGGCCTAAATTTTAGGCCATTGAAGTTTTTGTTCGCATGTGCTTATTACTAGATTGTGACAACAAAAAAACGTTTTTTATATCCAAATATTTTCATACCTTTTTAAATATATATTTAGATTTTGTATTTATTCTTAAATATGTCTGTAGCAAAGATTTGCGTTGCAGTGGACATATTATTAATCTACCAGACTAAAATTCTAACATTTTGACACAAACGAATTTTACACGCACAGGATATCTAAGCTGATTAATATTACACCCCTGTTCTCTATCAAATTTAATGTACATCTAAAAGACAGGAAATTAATATGAAGAATCATACTGCTTACAATTAATATTAATTTTCTGAGCATATCTTAAAGATACAGCAAGTGAACTTATTTTTCTTTGACAACCTAATAAATAGAAAATATTTATAAATGAAATTAGATTTCCCTTCTTTTAATAGTTATCGCCCATTCATTATATCAAAATTGAAATCGATAATGACCACAAGTTTGTCTTAAGGAGAAAAAAATCTTTCCTTTATAAAATTTGTTTACGTAATGTTCTTTTATATTTTTGCATAATATAGCAAGTATTTTATTTTGTGAATGTATTTGTATAGGGAGGAATAAACTATGTACATATGAAACTTTTTTCCAGTACTTACCTCCAATAACCAGTTGTGCAGCTGCTTGATTTACTAAATATTCCCTGTGAGCAAAACACTGATACATACCAGCATCTTGACGAAGAGCAGTGGACAAATGCAAAATTGTAGAAGTAGGAAAAGAAATTCTTGGATTTGAAGACACAAATCTCATGTCTTTTTTCCACACTACCGAATCAACAGGTCCACCACTGATAGTACAATTAAATGTAGCATTTTTTCCTATGTCTACACGGGATGTCTTGGGGTATATCGACGCCACAACGTTTTCTGTAAAAGGAAGAAATGATATTTCTTAAACTTTTGTTCCTGAATTTATCCCATCTTAATAAAATGAAAAGTAGTGAGTAAGGTAGAATAAATGTGCATTGAAACTATTCGTATTTTGTTTGGTAATAAATAACAAATGAATCAATAAACTTGATTGAATAAATTTCATTCAAATACCTGTTTTGATCAAAAAGTATTCAAAGATCCAGTTAATAATTTTTTTTTATATTTATGAAATATTAATTTTAAGTTATTTTTCTCATAAATTAAAAAAAAAAAAAAAAAAACATTTTTTAAATTTTACTGAAACTTTAATACTTACATCTATGACAAATTACGTAAGAGATATATATTAAAAAAATAATATTTATCGTATTTTCATTATTTTTAACCAAACTCTAACAGAGTTTGGCTTAATTTCAACACTAAATAACTAAGTAGTTATTCAACATTAAGACTATGATTTAAACTTATTTATTTAATTTGCAATTAATAGCAATATATCTCTACCACAAAAAAGGTACATATATATGATAATAATAAGTTACAATATATCTTCTAAGTTACTACAAAAAAGGTACATATTTATGATAATAATAAGTTACAATGTATCTTCTAAGTTTCTTCCTTTGCATATCACATTCTCTTACAGAATGAGAAAGTGAGTGAAAATAGAAATTTAATTTTTGAAATGCATTACATTATATTTCTTGCAAACTATTGAATGAATAAGAAAAAATAATTGCTATGCTCTATTTTCATTTAAAGAAAATTTAATAAAGGAGATAAATACCTTTTTAAAATTCAATTAATGATTGTATTTGAGCTCTTCCACAAAACTGGTCATAGATTAAAAACTTTTTCAGTCATATATAGCTTTTGTAATAGTTAAATAGCTCTCTTCTTAGAAAACCTCATATAAACTCCATACTTTTTATTTAGAGTGTAAATTTAGAGTAAAGCAGATTAAAGCTATTATTAATGTCATATTTTTGTATTTAAATGTTATAAAAATGTTTACAAAATAATTTCGGGATTAGAATCCCGAATCTCTACGGAAATTAGTATCTATTTCATATTCTGAACTTCTTCCTTTTTCAACAAATACGTAGCACACTACAATCATCGAGTGGTGGTTGTAAATTTTGGATGGTTCTTGATAATTTTTCTGAGTTCACAAATAAAGAAGAGTAGGATGTCACTAAAACACAATTGCCAGAAATATCACTGGTTCATACATGACGAAAGGAAGCTTTATTTCTTCCATTGGTGAGCTTACACGCTGTGCGATGAAGTTTATAAATGAAGTTTCTCGTCAAAATTGGCACCCTCCCATATATATATACAACAAAAACTTACAGACTCTCAATGGAAGCTTAACCCTTCACTTAGAAAGGAAATCAACAGACTCTCTATGAAAGCTTAACCCATCACTTAGAAAGGAAATCAACAATCATTCGTAGGGAAAATTCTATGATCTTTCCATCTCTAAAGGTTTGCTATTTTTTGTTAAACATTAAATTAGTAATTACAATTGTCTAAATTTAATAAACTAATAGTTTAACCATATTAGTCATTAATTGAATAAAATTTTCAGTTTATTTATTTTACTCTCATCGTCGATATAAGTTTCCTCTCTCCCACTATTCGGATTATTGGTCTCTTCATAAATTTTTGGATCAAATTAACAGTTTTAAGACAATATTAAACCTAAGTTGTGGAACTCAGTATAGATACGCGTACTCTTTATCACCTTAGAAATTTTACATCTTGAGTCTATTCAGATATCTTTTACTTATTTTAACACTTCTGCATTCTTAAAAAATATTTTTAGTTCAAAATATTATATTTTCAAGAGTGATACAATCCCTTTACATGAATAACACATATTCCTGAGTAAAAATTTCTGAAGAATTTCAGACAAAATAACATGTGCTGCAGTAAAAAAATATGTTCTTATAATATTTCTTTTTGAAATGGATGATTTTTTTACACGAAATAACTGTGAAATTTTTTCGTCTATATTCGCTTTATGTTTAAAAAATTTCAACGATTAAGGAGCTGCATTAAGTTAAAAAATATTTTAAAATGAGAGGCAGAAGTGACTTTAAGAGCATTTATTACAGTAAAATCTGGCAAAACTAATAACTTTGTGGACAGTTACAGTTTGTTAACATTAATATGTTTTCAAACATGACAAAATTTCTTTCTAAAATTCAATGTAAATGTTTTAAAACTATGTACATGAAAACAAGCCACCAGACATACAATGGATTGATTCGCTACATTATTTTGTATAAACTATTTCTCTTTTTTCAAAGAAAGTCATACATATTAGCTCCATCGCATCCCAAACAATTGGCACCATAACGTTTACCACCGATGATATAAATATCGACTTTTTCGTTGCTTATTTTCTAGAAGCAGCCCTCTGTTTTGATTGTTGTTTGTATACTAGTGTATATTGAGTATTGAAGGTCTCAGGAATGGTAACAACTCCTCGTAGCCCCTATAATGCGTATCAATTATCTTGCTCAGCCCTTGTAGATAATGTTTATCAAATCACAACTGAACTATGAATCTGTTTCATATTTGAAAAATTATATTTTAGAGCATAACAGCACCTAATAGAAGAATGCTATAGGAATGCAGCACTTTCCATACAAATGCAATCTGTCCTCACCATAAATACTTTTGAACCACCCACGCACAAATACTGGGGACAAAAATATACCCTGATTAACTTCCTCAATTCTTATTCTATCTGGACAAGTACGAATGAACAATGATTTGAGCCCTAGGGCTCAAATGGAATTCACTTGATCATGGAATAATTAATTGACTTTTAAAAAATAATTGTTCCTTCAGAACTCAGCTGTTTTGCTGAAAAGGTAGCAACTGGTATAATAGGCCTGTGTTTCTAATAGCATTTAAATCCTCTAATTAGTTGCATAGATAATTGAGAAACCGATTGGGGAAGCGATTATTAATTTCTTGGGCATGCTTGCATAAGTTATGAAAAGCTAATATAGGGAGTATGAATATATCAAAAATAAAAGGTTATTTAAAGATTTGGCACAGCTATGTTTCAGTGACTTAGAAATTTCGATATTTGGAAAGTAACTGTTGACTGGCTTAGCAAAATGATTTATTCAGGGAGAATCAAAAATCAATTGATACAGAAAATTAAAGTATTCATTAATGTTTAAATTGGCTACAGTTGTAAATCAGCTCAGTTACATTCCATACTAACAAAAACACCATCAAGATAAAGGTAATCGGTTCTGACATATCCTTTGTTACGAAGAAATAGCCAATTTTTTGCAATATCAAATATTCGTCTTTAATTGATTACATAATTCGGGGTGTTCCTGATTTCCTTCGTGAAAAATTATTAAGAATGTATAAGATATTTTAGAGAAACTTTACCGATAAAATTAGTATTAAAAAGGGCAAATTTTATGTTAGGGAATTAAAAACCCACAATGAAATTGATAAATATAGATTTATACTAGATACAAGAAATCAAAATTTAGAAGAAATAGCTTTCCCTTGTATGATTGAATTGAATATGGAAAAAAGCAGTGCATATTGCCCTTTAAGTGCAATAAAATAAAATGTTAGAAATGGGTCAGAATAACAAATTACAAATTGCATTGGCAAATGAACATTTTTCGAAATTTATCATTCTTTCAAAAATTTCAAAGAATCACCTTAAAAGAGATTTAAGAAGATTATTGAAAAATCATTTACACAGATAAAATATCCAAAATAGTGGTAATTCTAGTTGAAAAAATAAATGCATAATTGACAGTAGAAGTGACATATATTTAATATAATCATGAGTATATGAAAAAATCAAATCGCCGGAATTAAAATCAGTGTAGATTTGATGGGTACTGGTAGGGAAAAAGTAAAACTATACACAAGCATACAAGGCTATTATCACTAAGAAATATTGCTTGATAATTATGCTCTCATTACTAAAATCTATTTTGAAATAAAGTGGATGGCAAATTTATTATTGGCCTAATTACTACGTACCTAATTTAAAAATATCTTTAACATGAAATTAAACACGTATTATTAGAAAAAGAATGAATTTAATTATAGTTTACCATAATGGATTAAATATAATTTAACTGTATATGTACAAAGAAAACTGTTGTTTTGAAAACAAAAACAGTGCTAATGACAAACCCTCTAAATAACTAGGTTTTCTTAATTGTATTAATGACTATGTTATTGATCAAATGGAAGTGTATAATAAATTGTCAAATGCAGAATTAAATTGAATTTATGAAAAAATAAAGACACTGTTGAGTCAACACCTACTCGATGAACTATGAAGAATCTAAAACGTCATCGATACGCATACGAAGAACGTTCAAGAATAGTCACTGACAGAAGTTCAGTATTTACTATAAATGAATTAGGAAAATTCTGTGAAATCAACGGCATAATTCTCTAGGAAATCACCAAAGGAATTTTTCGTGGAAATGGACCCAATGCAAGTGAAATCAAGAAAATCTACGAAGCAGTGGAAAAACTGAAGAATTAAGAGTACATAAGATAATGCAAATGATAAAATGTAGATAAATTACTTTTATAAAAAGATGTATGTGAGGGAGTGCAATAATCAAAGTGTTGCGAAGGAGAAAGAAGAGATGAAGCACCGACGAAAATCCTAAAACTGCAAGATGGGAGAAAAAGATACTCTATTGATAAGAAAAGAGTATCAAGAGTGGAAATTTGGCCGCTTTTCAAATAGCAGTGGAAATTTTGCTGCTTTACAAATAACTGAATTTGGAGGACAAGCATAAATGAAACCCATATGCTTAAGATTGTACTGACACCAATATGGTTTGATCGGACTGACAAAAGTGAAGCCCAGTGAACGGAACGAGGTGTGGGAACTGGTTGGAAATCAGGTATTAATTCCAAAGACCAATCTTTCTTTTTCTCTCCAATATTTCAACTGTTTTCTTTTTCTTTTTTTTTTTGTTCGTTTCATTTCAGGAAACTCCCCTCATCTTGGGAAGATGGAGAAATAATGATGTTGGACGAAATGTGAAAGTGACGATTTCCGACCCCTACCTACAGTATTTTTACCGAGATAACCCCTTGGTCCAATCTAAAGTACGTTAACTGGGACTTCAAGTGTTGTGGACGAAACTACATCAAAAGTCACATGAAAAGTTTATTTCTCTCCTGTTGTTAAAGTGATAACTACTGAATAACACACAAGCCAACGATCGACAAAGCAAGGAAAAAAAACACGTGACTCATTTGAAGCGGTATTCAGTGCAACGTAAACTTAATTGCTAGGTGAGAAAAGATTTAATATTCCTCCATCATACAATGCTCTGAATGATCATTGTTTTAAATATAATTATTTATAAAAATTGTGTAATAATTTTCAGGTGGTATTTAGTCACTAAGACAATAGACAAATAAATATTGAATGAAAAAAATGACAATTAAAGAAAAATTATGTAAATTTATTGGAAATATCCTGTGATACATAAATACATCACGTGAATTCATAATGGACTAACTTAATTAATTTCGAAATCCTTTTTAAAATAATTTTGTTATATGATTGTATTTCTTACTCTATTAAAGAGAAAGAGACTATTATCAAAATAAGCCTTAGTTATAAATTTTCAATATTTTTTTTTATTCTTTATTTCTCCATTTTCAACGTTTGATAAATTAATCTTCTCTAACTATTACATTAATAAGCCCTTTGAAAAACGTTTGAACATTGAACACATATAGCAAAGAAAAAAATGAAAGAGATAAAAAGTAACTGTATGAGGAGCTTATATTATCAACTATCATCGTAACACCTTGAGGCAGATGAAGCAGAAAAACTCAGAAGAGATATAGACATATAAAAAGTGGAAAAAAAAAACAGGATAAAAGGATCAAAGTATCTCCTTATATTTTTTTTGGAAAACAAACTGAGTGAGATCTCCTGAAGCTCTTACCAAAGAAACTTAGAAATGCTATAAAGAACGGAATGTTGATTTTTTTCGTCTCTTCTGCCCAGTCGTGAACCTCGTTGGTTCGCCAATTTAGTGTTTGTCTTTTTGAAGTAGCGTGGAATGCGGTATTTGCTATCGTCTTACCCGAACTATTCCTGCCTCCTTATTGAGATTGACTCATCGTAATGAGGCCCTGTTTTTTGAAATTCTTTTTTTCCTTCAAAAAGCAGTAAACATTGCACTTTCTAAATTCGTTTTCATGAAATAAGTGTATTTGATACTTAAATTGTGATTTACAGTATTTCAATAAATTTCAAAAGTGAACTTGTACGACGATCATGTCTTGTTTCAATTCCTTTTACCATTTCTTTTATTTAGGAAAGAAAATAACCAAAGATGTACTAACATTATCAAAACTGATTATTTCATAGAATAAAAGAATTATTTAATTTATATATTCACATAGTAAAATTAAGTTTCCGCATAATTTTATTTTCGTTAAAATAGACTTTAAAAATTAAAAAAAGCCAGAATTCTTAAGAGATTTTTTTTTGATAAATCTATGCTTTTTAATGATTAAATCGTCCGATAATTATTTCAACAGTTTATAAGCAAACTTAATTAATAATGTAATATGCTCATTGTCCACCTTTAAGTGGAAGATTACTTTCACATTATTTTAAATTACTTCAAAACTTCTTGCAAATGAAGTAATTATGTTGAATGAAATAAAGCGATCTCAGCTGTTTAAGCATATATTTTTTTAAAAATTAAATCACGAACTGTGATGTGGCGTAATATTAATCATCGTATTAAGTGTCCTTTGAATGGTAATATTTTTTATTATACCATCATTAAATTCAATATCCTGCGCTTACAAATTTATTGTACATTATATTTGTGAATGGAGGATTTGAATTAAAATCATGAGTGGTGTTTCTACTGCATATAAACTCGAATGTGAGAAACACAATGAGAAAGTATTATAGTTTTTTGAGAAAAAAAACTGATTAATTGGTTACCTGCTTTCGATCAGTTTCAGCAGAATTCATTTATTTCATTTTTCTTACATCGCATAAATATTTCAATAAGGGTCTGTTTTTTGTAGTAAGCAAATCTGTTTTTAACACTCTCCCAAACAATATTGAGTGCAACATTTGTGTAATAAATTTTGTTTGGAAAACAATGAGCAATGTAAAATAAATGTAACACATTTTAGTCACTAATGGAAAAAAAAAGTTTTACATCTTTAATGCGTTCTTCTAATTGCCAGAGACATTCCTTTTTCATAAAAGTTTAAAACAACATAATGATAATTTATTACATTAATGTTTATGAAGCAAAAGTATTTATTTTTGTTTTTCCATATTTAATTTAAAATGTTAGAAAAAATACTGATAATTATGCTTATTCTTAAGCATACTGTATTCTAAAGAGCTTTCTTTTGTTTGCCTTAGAAACTATGCTATCAAATTCTGAGTTGTTTTAAAGTTTCATCTACACTTAGGAGATTACAAATAAGATTACATTTTTTACAAAAGAAAAATTGCTTTTAAGCGTATAAATTTATTTTAATTACGGTTTTTACTAATGTGTTGTTTAACAATGTATATTCAATGTTCACGACTGTATTTTAATAAAAGTATATATATCATTACTCACATTTTATTATTTCCAAATTTTATTTGTTATTAATAATTCCTACACAATTGCAAATAATGTCTTCCATTTTATTCCATAACGTATGAGGTACAATCTCCTTTAACATCTACTAGATCAATTGCTTAGCTGAATAAAGCAAAATAAAATAGCCGAATAAGCCAATTTGATACATTTCATTACAATTTTACTTCTACCAATGCAATTGTAGCCACAATAGTCAATGATCATAATTGCAATATCACGGTCAGCGTTGTTTGACTCAAGTCGAGGGTTTGAATCAAGATATCCTTTCATATCCATCATTTACAAATGCACGTTAAGTCAATGGGGGGGGGAAGGTTAAAGGTCCTCGAGTTGGTGTCAAGTGAAAGTTAGAAGAGTAGGGTGCAAACTCAGATACCGTCCTCATCAATTAACTTTGGTTCAAGATTACGAGATCTTCGCCAGAAGTCTTCACGTTCCTTAAGGCGTGACGTTAATAAATAACCAATAAATTTATTAATGCAATACCTTATTTTAAATGCATATTTATTAGGCTTTGAACAAGTGTAATAGATTCCTAATGGAATTATTTGTGTATGGAGATAAATGAATATGTAATAAGATAATAATGTGTTATGATAAACTCATATGTCAATAGAAGTCATGTAATATATTCATGGCTTATGTCAGTTAAACAGTAGGCATATTAAAAGTTTACTTTGTACATTATATAAGATTACATCACCATATTTATTAATAGATAATCTATAAGAAAGTATTAGCAATATTAAAAAATGCGAAATTCAATGTAATAGGCTTAGAAGAAAAAAAATGATAAAATGAAGTGAAGCGTATGAATTATACATATGCCAATATGTATCTATATATCCAAGAATCCATCACAGTCGGCTAAGATTGTCTTCTTTTAATGATAATGCACAGGTATCTGAACACATAAGGGGAAAATAAAGTCGCAATATTTATATAAGTCTGTTTCGTATCTATAAATATTATTTTTTAATAATTTCCTCCTGTAAAATTTCTAAATTTGTGTTAAATGCACAATTTTGCTCTCTAAACACAGATGTGAGACTTCAATTGATATTAAAATATGGAGAAGAAATATCTCAGGTTTTATTCAGGAAATTTTGGTTAATTCAGACGCAAATTGATATAGTAAAATTTGATATTCTTAAATTGATCATTAAGACAAAATAAGATTTTATTGTTGAATAAATGTTTTTTCGTTAAAACTTCTGAAACAAATATCTAAACGCTAATATTATGTGCAGACAGTAGTGAAAGCACTGAATCGGCAATTTGTATAAAGTGTTTAATTTTTCTACTTACCTTGAACTATTATCTCTGTTTCCATCTTGTCTTCTCCCATAGTGTTACTGACATAACATGTGTATTTGCCAGCATCGGACGGAGTTATTTCTCCAAATATTAGAATGCCACCTTCTTGTCTCTCTGTAGCCCCTAAACCTGGAAGGATCAAATCATCACCAAAATGCTTTCGCCATCTGTAATTTGGGACGGGATAACCTTGTGCGATACAGGGCAGGGTAACTCTTTCACCAGGCCACACTGTGATGCGATTTGTGCGTCTTGTTATTCTTGGAGCTTGACTGTGATGAGGCTCTAAAAATCAGAAAGTAATTCTACCTAGTTAATAACCTATTTTCATGCGTATGTTTAATTTGAATGATTTTTTTTTTAAATTATAAGCATATTTTAAATAAATGCCTTCCTTTTTTATACACAAAATTTTCATTCGAAAATTTTATTAATACCATGGTTCATAATTCATGCAAAGAATTTAATAAGAAGAGCCTATAACATGAAGTTTAAGCCTAAAATATGGAACGTATTAATTCCTCTTTTATGAATTATCATCCGCATTTGTGATAATTTAAATATTATGTTAGTTTCTTTAAAGATGTACTTAAGAACGCAATCAGAGAAAAAAAATTGGCAGGACCAATTTCTGCATAATTGTTATAATAATTATGTTTATATGTATTTCAAGCCAATATTATTAAATACGAATCAACTTAAGCCATTTTAGCAGATCATTTTAAAATAATAATTATTGTTATTTTTGCGTGCGAATTCATTTGTTTATAATTATAAATAAAGTGTCTTTGTAAATATTGCAGAGAATGATATTTTATAAAAATATGAATATTTGTTCGTAATTCTAAGCATACATTAAGAAATAAAATATTAACATGCTTAGAGGATTAATTATAATTTGTAGTAAGGGCTTTATTAGAAATAAATAGAAGCCTAATTTAAACTCAATGTAATACTAATATTTGCTGTGTTGATATCTTTATTTTGATGAATGAAATAGTAAAATTTATAAATAAAATAAATCTGGTAATTTTGAGTGAATATCCTTGGAAACTTGCTGTAAAAAGTCTATATATAAATCACAAGAATTTATTCTCAGAATTTAATATTTAAATCTATATTAGTATTTTTTGTAATATAGAAAATGACTTGCACCTTAAATACGTTTTAAAATATACGTTTTTATATCAAATTGATTACATTGTTATCAATTCAAATTTTCGAAACGAATAACTCATGTTCATTCACATTTTTTTTTGTTTATTACCACATCTGAAATAGTACAAAACAAAAATATTCTATTGCGCTAAGATATTAGGCATACAAAATATCACATTTTTTTTAATAGGAGACTTCATCCCTTTAAATCTACTGAAACTGAGCTGAATATAACATTTTTTCATTTATTTTAAAATGTGTTGTAATATTAGGCATCATAAAACATGATCCTTATATAATATCTTAAGAAGATAGAGATGTAGATATTTGTATGTATAAAATAGGACACATCTATTCTTCGTTTTCAGTAACAATCTCACTTTGTTTGATCAAGAATGCCGTCAACAGACACCATTTTCACTTCAATTTATGCAAGTGAACAAGCAAATGGGTTTCATAACTTTCCGGAACATAAATCGGTGAAAATATTTGGTTATTTAGAGAAAAGGAGCCATATCAGTAGTTAAGGGAAAAAAAATGCCATTAAATTAAATTGAGCTTGCAAATACTTGCAGCAATCTCAGAAAATGCGGACATCATTCTTATATTATAGCTTTCAAGAACTTTATAAGAAATATTACGCATATCATAAGTCTCCGAATTTTGGAAAAACTATCAAGAATTATGAAAATGCTTAATAGGTGACAGACATTAAGACGTAAGTATTATATGTTCCGTAAACCAAACAAAATAAGGGTTATAAATATATCCATAAAAAAAGTTTTAATTTTTAATCTTTTTTTTTTCCCCTAAATTTTGGTCAATACGTATATTTATGATTTGCTGTTGATGTAAAACAATCTAAAGTACTAGCTACGTTTTAAAAGTTTGTCTTAAAAAGCAATTTTTTAAGCTTTGCTATTTCTGTCTATAGAATATAACTTTAAGAAATTTCATGTTCCTTTTTAAAGTTTATTTTTGCACTAGACATTACTTATTTTGATATTTACTTAAGAAATATGCTTGATATTATTCAGTGAGAATGGGAACAGATCTGTTTCAAAAGATATCTCAATCATAGCATAAAGGTTTTGTATCAAGAAAAGAGCATATATTTTTACATTGAGTAAAATAATAAAGAAAAAAATAATACACAATTATGAGAAAAATTGCTTTTACCTCTCTAACACGTTAAAATGCTTATCAAAGAAACAACTTCCAATTTTAATATCATATCGAGATTTAAATAAACAGACGTAAATAGTCATCGTGATGCTTCTAAATGCGGCGTCATAAAAATAATCAAATCAAATATTAAGTAAACAAAAGTGAATATAATTATTAGAAGAGAAAAAATCCGAACAATTTGGTATTTTTAAAAATGAAGTATCATGCTGAAAACGTTAAAAAGTTGAATACCACTGTATCAGGATGATTTTGTTAAGAAAATAACCTTTCTCTAAATAATCTTGATTGCATTTCTTGAAAAAAAAAAAAAGATAAATTATGTTTACCAATTACAAATAAAGAATTAATAAATTTCAAGAATTTTTCTTAATACATTGTTTTTATGAAAAACACACACAAATACATACTTTTTATTTCACATTACTATTCATCGATTTAGTTATTAATTTTTGATTTACATCTTATTAAATTAGTTTGCATATATTTATCAATTATACATTTTTTATTCGTTCATGTTAGAAATTATGGCATTTTGTTCTTTATCGTTTAATCATTTTTGTATTTTATTAATGGTCACAGTCCAAATAATGCTTTTATTAGAAGTAACTTTACATGATTATATTTTATAAAATATAATAATAGAATTTTCATTACCCTTTATAAAATGAGTTCTTATACTTTTCATTAAATAATAATTATTAAAATTAAAACTCATTTTTGAAGGGCTAAATGTAACAGATGTTTTACATTTAAAATAGAAACTAGATTATAAAAATCGAATTATAAATCATCACTTACTTCTGACGTTAATTGAACACAATATACGTCTTATTTTCAATCAAGGATAATTCATGGAAATTTGTTATGTCTAAGACATTATCTTTAAACCTGATTATTTTGTTATTTCAATACAATCATAAAAAAAATCTTGAGAGCTTTTAATAGTTTTTATTTTAATGCAATAATGATTAAGATAACAACTGTAATTTCTTTGATGAACATTATAATCAATGAATATTTACCTGTAACAATTACTCTGGCATAATTTCTGCTCGTGCGTTTCTCTTTTGTAACACTATTTTCCACGTGGCATCGAAAGTTGTATGTACTGTCATGTTCAATTGTATCTTTTATGTATAAATCGCCGTTATCTAACATACCATATTTACCTGTATATAAAGAATGAAATTATTAATAATGACTTTTAAAAAATAAAACGATTACTAATGAAAACTAACTAGTACTATTTAAAAACAATTCATGTGGGATGTTTTAATCATCATAGCATTTCGAAATAACTGTAATTAAGCATTTATTTTTCATTGCATTGTAAAATTTCAGTTAGAACGTATTAATAATACCATTAATATATATATATATATATATATATAACTCATAAAACCCTTATATTCTATATTTATTCTACACATATATATTTATTATTTTCTAAATTATTTCCGTGAAATTATGTAATTTTAACATACTTGTGAAAATCTAAGGTTTCATTTAATTTAGAAGTTAAATAATAGTACCTGAAAGAAAAGAAATCTTAATTTTTATTAACGAATCCTAAATATCGGTTTTAGTCTTGTATCATTATAAAGTAAATTAATTAAAACATTCTAATTTTTTTCATACTATGTAACGTTACTTTCTTTCATTAATTATTTTTGTAATATTGTCGTAACTTTTGTAGTTCTTTTTCTTACTCCACTCAAATTTTTATATTAATTTTTTTTTAAAAATCCTTTATTTAATACTATTATTTACATAACGATTTATAAGGAACCGTATCCTTAATATTCTTATTTTAACAACCAGTAATAAATTTAAAAGAATTAAAATATACTGAACTGAAAAAACGGTAAGGCATTAAATTCAGAAAAACGTAATTACACACACACACACACACACACACACACACAC
>BMAW01079938.1:239546-273700 GCA_019974015.1 Nephila pilipes | reverse complement strand
ATATATATATATATATCTTTATATATATTGAATTTCAAAAACAGAAGAAGAACATTTTTAGTACATCGAAAATAATTAAGAGGAAAAACAGTAAGTATATAAATAATTAACACCAAAACTGAAATTAATATCTATACAAATCAAACAAAAGTTTATTTAAATAGTCAAATAACTTAAATGTAAAACCCTAAATTATTAAAATTCAAAAGAAACTATTAAAGAACCATACTATTTAAAACAAAGCAAAGTGATACGAAAGCAAAATTTGGAAAAATGGAAATAAAATGTAATTAATACTGTGTATTTATAAACCAGTAATTACAGACCAAATCACCACTCTTCAGTGAATTAAAATTATAAAAGGATGATTGTACATCAAAAAGATTGTAATAAATCAAACAACAGAACTTGAATCAAAGAAAAAAGGAATAAGGTAAATATAGGAAACATGTTCAGTTTCAATACAAAACATCTATTTACACTTACTTATATAAAATATTGTAGCACTAATTCTTTAACTAAAAAGAGATATATTAATTAAATCAAAAATATTCATAAAAGTAAGCAAACAAAAATTTAATGTGATATAAAATACTTATCAACGGCACATCATCGTAAAAAATAAATGTTGAACATTTTTAAGCAAAATTAAATTACTAGCAGAAGGAAATTAATTTTCTTATCTAAAACAATTTAAACAAATTGTACTAAAAATAAAACAGACATTACTAATATAAAACATTTACAAACAGAGTAAGTGCTAATTAGATTCAAACCAATGCGCACACGCATATTTTTTTTTACTCCATGAATCAATTCACAGCTATGGACATTCATTATATACACTGATGAAATAAATTAAGAGAATTTGCATATTTTATCGAATTGTATGAACAGAGCTGAACTAAAGGAAAAACCTCTGCTTTTAAATAAAAATGCAAATCTTGTACGGTAAATAGGTAAGCGTACACGTGTGTGTAGGCGAAGCCATCAGAAAAACAGGCTTTATAAGGGCGTGGAGGGTAAGACGAATTTCGTTCGCTAGCACTTCTCGGCGAATTTCTTGGTGTTATCTTGCAGCAATCGGTTTAATTCACATTGGAACTATAAAAATGAATAATCACCAACGTTTAGATGATGGAATGCGAATTGTGGGGAGGCAAGAGGCAGGCCAATCGCAAGACCAGATATGCAGAGAGTTTAATTTAACACCCAGCGTCGTGTGTAAACTATGGAAACAGCTCCAGGATACTGGATCCATCGAGAGAAAGCCTGGGCAAGGTCGTCCAAGAGCCACGACGGCCAGAGAAGATCACCATTTATCCATTTTAGCGAGGCGTAACAGAGGGGCTACAGCTTCTCAGTTATCTCGGGATCTGTATGCGGCCACAGGAACCCATGTAACAAGGGTGACTATTTCCAAAAGACTGAATGAAAGATGGTTGTTTGCTAGAAGACCGGTTGTTTGCGTCCCGCTCAAGTCTACGGACATGTTAGTCCAATTAGCATGGTGCAGGCAGCATAGTGATTGGAGTAGGGAGCAATGGGCGACTGTTCTGCTCACAGACGAGTCCCGTTTTAACCTAAACATCGATTCTTGCCGTACTTCATATGGAGAGAGCCAGAGACCCGCTAACTACCTTCCAATTTCCACGAAATCGACAATTATGGAGGTGGCGGTATAATGGTCTGGGTAAGCATCATATTGGATGGCCGCACATCTCTTCACGTCTTTGACAGAGGCTCTGTGACTGCTGTGAAGTATAGGGATGAGGTCTTGGAGTCCTATGCTAGCCTTTTCTGGGGTGCAGTAGGCCCTGAGTTCATCTTAAAGGCCGATAATTCAAAGCCACATAGATCTCTTCTGGTCGACAAATTTCTGGAGAGTGAGGATATTCGCCAGGATGGATAGACTAGCCAGGTCTCCAGACCCCAATCCTATAGAGCATGTCTGGGACGCTCTGGGGAGGGCAATTGCAACTCGCAACCCCCATCCGAGAACCATTCAGGAACTGGAAACAGCATTGGTAAATGAGTGGGACCAATTGCCACATGCACTCATATACTGCCTTATTTCCAGTATGACATCACGCTGCAAGGCGTGTTTAGCTGTAAGAGGAGACCATACCCCCCTATTAAATCATTTCATTTGTGTATTCTTCTGCAACCTCTGTTTCAGACCTTCAGACTCCCATGAGTCTTACGCACAAACATGTGTGTCTATTATAACTGTTGAATGTTTGTATTATATCAACCTATGCTCACACCAAATTTCATTAAAATCTGTCCAGTAGTTCTTGAGATCGTAGATAAAATAAGAAAATTCTCTTAATTTCTTACAGCAGTGTATATATATGTTCGTAAATATTTTATGTTTTTTTCAGGATTTCTTTTAATTCAGCTTTGATCTTGTAGGTTTTTAATTTATAGTATTTTTTAGTTCTTTTTTATTGTATAATTTCTTAAAATTTTGAACGTAATATGTCAGTTATGAGCAAGACTTCAACAAAAACCAGTTAATTTTAGAATTTGGAGCTAGCAATTTGGCAACAGGTATAAATAGTTATTTTTATTTTATGAGAAACATTTTTTCTTCGACAGAGTTCTATGCTACTATAATTCAAGTTTTCTGCATTTTAGGAGTTTGTTGGATTAGAAATATTAGCATTCATAGGTTTTCAAGAAGAAAGTGATCCTTTTACAAAATTTGAAGTGCATTTGAAAGTGATTGTCTAGATGACTGTTATGTGTAGTGTACATTTTTTTGCACCATATTTGAGATTGTATTATTCGTGGTGATTTGCATATGGAAAATGTCTTTCTTAATGGGTTTTTCTGTGTGTTATTAATAAAAATTTGTTCATAGTTACTTTCGTGTATGTTTTTAAGGATTTATTTGGACATGTATAGTTTTTTTTCATAATTAATTTTAATGTTTTTAAACTTACTTTAAATCTTATTTCAATATTGCATTTTTTCGTTTATAAAATCATTTTGATAATATATTTTTAATCAAACCTTATAATCAAAACCTAGCAACAAATTTCAATATATTGTAATCCATTTGTGTTACTTCTAATTTTTAATGTTACAATTTGTTTTTCATTTACAGTAACTTTTTTAATATTTTGCGTTTGTAGAATATTTATTTTTCTTTAATTTACATTATTTTGTTATTATAATTACTTTTTTGCAGTTAACTTCAAACAATGTATCATTTTTCTTATTTAATTTTGCTATTTTCTTCTGTCTATTTTTGGTTTTGTTTATGTCTTATTTCTTAATGGTTCGGTTGTGGTTTTTACATTTTGTTAAAATATTGACTTTTGAAGTAACTTCCTAGTTCATTTGATATTCAACATACAATTTTGCTTATTGTTATTATAGATATCGATTATATTACAGGGTTAAAAAGAAATAATTTCCACACATTTTGAAACAAGAGAAAAAATATATAATATGTAAAAACCTTCAGAATGTAAGTCATGTTTTAAACATTCTATAAGTAATTGCAATAAGACTTTATTATGAAGCTGGAAAATGTTAAAAGAAAAAACTATGTAAAAAAGTAACTACTTTGATAAAAGTATTACATACATTGTTTCTAATTTTACGTAAAAAAGGACAACCATAATTTCTCATCATCCATACGTTTGCAAGAATAGTCAAATTCAAGAGAATGAAAATCACTCTATGAAATCTAATACTACTTTCGTGAAAAAGCTTGACTCATTTTTAGTGAAACATTTCAATACCTAAAGAGTGTATCAAAAAAATTCATGAAAGGGTAAAATAAAATTGTAGCCTAAAGATCAGGATAAATATACTCCAGACTTTATTTATAAAAGATCTTTTCTAAAATACTGTTTAACCAAACTAAACAATTGTTACATTTTTTATATATTTTTCTTTAAGTTCTGCTCAATTTCAATTAGAGTAGGAGTATTTTTTATTCCTATATGTTAAAAAGATATCAGACGAGAACAGATGTAATTGATCTCAAATTCTTCTATTTCTTCGTTTGATGAAAATCTTTTATTATGGTATCTTTTCTATGTAATAATGTAACCGTTTTTAATACATGCATAAACACACACACACACACACATATGCCTATATATATGTGTGTGTGTGTTTATGCATGTATTAAAAACGGTTGCATAATTACATGGGAAAGATATCATAATGAAAGAGTGTGTATTAAGTAAATATATATATATTTATTATATTTTTTTGCTAATATTGCTCTAACGAGTATGCCCATTTTTTTTTCTCTCTTATAACTTTGTAATGTATTTCAAGCAAAGATTCGTTTATTTGAATATCAATAATGCCATGCTGGTCCTAATGTTTACGACTGATAACATTTTTAATAAAAAAATTTTAAATACTAAGGAAAAGAAAATTATTTACTAAACAAGTAAATAATTTCTAAATATTGATTAATTAAGTTACTTAGCAAGTTTCATTAACCACTAAAATTGCTTCAATTACCATTCTACTACTGAGAATGTAAATAAGTTCATATCAACCATCTAGAGTAAACATTAATTTTACATACCGCTTATGATGCTGGGACTGATAAGGAAACCATCCATTCTCTCCCATGAAGTTACCTTTACATAATCGCTAACATAATTTGGAATAGGGCAATGGATAACTGCCATGTTTCCACGTAGAACAAATTCATCAAAAAGTTGAATCTCGTAGTATTGCATAACCACTGTAAAAATAGGACATAATGTTAGTTTTCATTTTATTTATAATTATCTAAATTGCAAACGAAATGTTATACATCTCGTTGCTATACAAATATTCTAATGAAATTTGTGACAAATTACAAAATTATAATGTTTTTATTAACATATTTATATAAGACAGATAAATATGTTATGAAAGTCTCAGTTGTTGCAATCAAATTTTTCTTTTATGCCTAAGAAGTGCATTTTTTTTAAATTTCTATATTGCAATTCATGTTACATTAGTTAAGAAAACCTTTTACTCAATTAAAAATGCATATATATATATATATATATATATGTAATTAAAAAAATATTATGAAACATAATTAAAGTACTCCTATTGAATAAAAGTATTTTTCATTTCGTATTACATGCAAGATATTTCATGGTTTTAATGTTACTGCGTGGAAGAAACTTAAGTGTTAACTATGAGATTTTAGTTTCAAGTATCATACAAATGAAACATTTATATAAATTATTCGCTGATTATTTGTAAAAATTTCAATATAAAGATTCCAATGTCGCATTATTTTGTTTTCGATTCATAATATCTTCAGAAAATTGAGTAATTTTTTCCATTAAAACTACATTATAGCTTATATTTATTAAAATTATTATTAAATACACTGGCGTCAATAAGTATTGAGAGATAACTCAGATAAAGAAATTTAAGAGAATCTATGAAAATAAACTGCTTCAATTGTGTTAAAACAAATTAATTTCGACTTCAATTAATAAACATAAATTCATATATTTCAAATCAAAAATTTTTGAAACTGAAATTTATTCACTCATATTTTGATATTTATTAAATATCAGTAATATAACAGAAAATGCTATTTATACTAACATATATATATATATATATATATATATTTGGGAAGAAAAATTAAGAATTAAAGGAACAATCCTAAAATGATACTTTATGTTAATTCTAGTAATAAGTGAACTTCATTGAAATGTCATTTGTTCATAACTCTAAAGTTAGCAAATTGTCCAATGTATTTCTCCATTGCTACGGAAAAATAGACAAATTTTTGAGCTGGTTCTTTTGGCAAGTGTAAACAGGAGTACATGTGGATGATGTGAAATCAAATTATTAGGAATGTACGTATAGTTGGATAAAACGTTCTCTTTCATCCAACTACATGTACTATCCGCATAAGTCTTGTAACTAATATAGTCTACCTTCTACACCAGGTAGTTAGACTATGTCATCCAGATTATATTGAACGTACTGTAAGAACTGACGTGAGAAGAATGGAAGCAGAACAGACACTTTCAAATGTCTGTAAGAACTTAAAAATAGTCAAACGCGCGTCATTTCAAGAATATGGTAACGACTTAAAGACACTGGTAATTTGTACAGACAATCAAGGTAAGGATGGAGCCATGCTACTTTTTGGCAATGACTGTTGAAGATACAGACAACTAATTTAATTTTATATTTCAAAGGAGTTCACTGAAGCAACAGGAACTCAACTATCTATATTTATTGTGAGTGACAAGTTGCATAAAAAGGGGATGTAAGCATGCAAATTCATGATTTATATTCCATTAACTCCGTTTCCTAAATGCGCCAGATTATACAGATGCGGAGAGCATTGGATTAGAGTACAAAGGGCTGGAGCCGAGTTCTCTCTACCGATGAAAACCACTTGTGTTGTTTGTTAGTCATTATTTGGTTCTTGTACCATATATCAATTTAACAGATTAAAGGAAAGCTACAATACAATAACTGAGAACGACCGAGACTAACAAGAGCAATTATTATTATGTATGCAGAATATCCAAGGACGCTCTATCTAGAATTGAAAATTAATCCCCAGTCCTGATTTATGATTTAAATAATAATTTGATTTCTTTCCTCTCCGTTCGTTGTTGAATTCGCAACATTCTTTGACTGTAACTACGTAGATTAATGGTGCTAATAGAATTCCCTTCAATCCACAAAATTAACAGAATAATAATAATAATAAGCTCAGTAACTCGCAGTGCCAATCCTTATCCTTCATTTCAATTAATTTTTCGTTAATTGCATATACTTTATATATCATTATATCAGAGCTAATTCATTTTATTTCTATCTTTATCTCATTTACCTAATCAAGTTTAATTTTTGTTCAATATATATTGCATGTTTTGTAGTTCAACTCGATAAAATCTCACGAGATTAATGAAGAGAAAATGACAAATAGCCCAACTTCACGTGCCTTTGTCTGGAGAGTGATTCCAGATTTGCTATAATATGGAGCAAAGACACGTGCAGTCAGCCAATAAATATCCACGCACGCACGCGCGCACACACACACACACACATATATATATATATATATAGGGTGTCTAAAAACTATCTTTACAACTTCAAACTTTAATAACGTCAGAGCTAAAAAAATATTTATATTCTATTTTCTGCAGTTAAGCAAATCAGACATTTACAAGAGACCCGCCCTCCTGATCCAGCATCCCTGAATGCCACACTAGTTCCCTCATCACATACTTTATGTTACATAAGAAAGATACAAGGTGACCCAAAACAACAGAACAAGTGATGAAGTCACTTTTAAATTTGGTCTGGAAGTTTCGTGGAACTTGTGTGTCCGATTTGCTATCTGTGAAATATGTAATACATTGTGCTTTCTCTTGTAGAATCTACATAATCACTAACAACTATCTATTCTGAACAGAAATGGAAGCTTTATGAGTTGCCCTATTAACTATAGAAACAGAATGTGAATATTGTTTTTAACTTAGAAGTTATTAAATCTTAAAGAAGTTGTAAAGATAATTCTCTCTCTCTCTTTCTCTCTCTGTATATATATATATATATATATATAGCAAAGAAAATTTCAATTGTTTCAAAAATTTTCAAATTAAATATCAAAATATGCAAAGGCTACGAACTTTATGCTGCTATGTTAAGATTATTTATGAAATATTAGGTTATAAAATTGCAAGATAATAAAAATTGTACTTAAGAGATGTAGTACAAAAGATTCATGCAAATTATATATATAGAATACATCTTTTTGAATAAAACATAAGGCACTCATTTTGTTCAGTAATAAATCGTATAAATCTTTCTGTTTTAGATCTATGTTATTCCCATTTTATTTATTTATTCTTATCGTTCTCTTTAATATTTCGTGATACAAAATTTATAATAAAACTGTATTATAGTTCAATTTATTTCGAAGAAGATTCAAAAATCAAAAGAAATTTTTCACACTCAAGTCTATTTTTTTCCTTTTATAAGTATTTGTTAAGTGTGTGAGGTAATATAAAATTTTTATTAATAATAGAAAGAATGGCTTTAAAATATTTATTATTGCTTCATGTACTAGATTTTGATTGATTAATTTACTGCAGGTAATACGGTAGTTAAGAAGAATTTGTGCTAACTACATTTTAATGAAACAATTTGAAAATAGAAATTGAAATTTTATTTAATTTCTTTTAAATTTTTGTAATTTTATTAAATTATATCATTGTATTTATATTTCAGAGGACGTGATGAGACATAATAATTAAATTACAATAGAAAATTTGAATATATTTCATAACTAATCATACCAATTAGCAGTTTAGTAATTTAATGAATATAAATATTAGGCACGAAATATTTCCGAATAATGTTAGGTATAATACATTCAAATAAACTTTACATAATATGATAGTTAAATAAACATTACACTTAAGTAAATTATAACTACGTTCTCCAGTTCATTAAATTCCTGCTCAGATGTTAACAATTGATTGTTTATTAAATAATTCAATACATTAAGCTAATGAAGAACTATTTCAAACAAAACCTTGGATGAATTTATTGATTGCATAATGAAATATGTTTGCAGGTAAGAACAGATTTATTTGCACAACATACAAAGTTCAACCGGTATATGTCTGTATGACTTACGGTTGATTATCCCTACATTATAAATATTCACCAATAACTGCCTTATACCGAACCATTTGTGATTTAAGTGTGACTAATACACACACACACACACACACACACACACACAAACTTTAACGATTTGTCGGTGGTTTATGAAGTTCATGTGGTCAATACCGACCTAAAATGACATGGAACAACTCGGGTAGACCTAATGGAAGCCATTACACCGGAAAATGTATGAGTGAAGTGACAAAAGAATTATAATGAAGATCGTAAAGTGAAGCTCAAGTGAGATTGCTGAGATAAGAGAAACAGATATCATATGGAAGTGTATTTACTGAAAAAGGTTTTTGAAGTGATGAAAAAAGGTTTTTTCAAAGTGGGTGCACGTTATGATGGAACAAAACAGCAACGAGGGATCGATGATTTAAGCTGTTTATCGCTATTTACTCATAACAAAAAAAGTTTCTTGCAAAAAAAAAAAAAAAAGAAAAAAGTGGGGGAAGATTTGGGAAGCGTTGGAACGATTGTATCGCAGGTGATTAACAAAAGGTGTTATGTTTGATGATAAAAAAATTTTGCAAAAAAATCTTCTTTTCATCTTGGTCTTTCGAGTTTATTACAAGTTGATTATTGTTATGTATATATATACTTGTGCACACACACTTTCATATATATATATATGTATGTATATGTATATATATATATAATAATAATATATATGTATATGTATAATGAGTGTATGTGTGCGTGTGATTTTAGTGCACATAATTCCTTAAGCTACACCGATTTCTTAACATACCTAATAAAACCAAGGTAAAATTAATAAATACTAAAAAATTTGCATTTCAAAAATTAAAAATTACAAAAATGCTTATATTAAGAATAAATTCAAAAGTATGAGTATTATGATCAGATTTAGATAATCTTATGGTGTGTAATTATCGATTAAAAGAAACCAAATCTTGCATAATATTCCAGGGTGTAATAAGCGTAAATGAATTTAAAAAAAAAATAGTTAATGAATTAATGAATTAAATTTAGAATTACTGCAAAAAAATATATTATATTAAAAGGACTTATCACTACTTACAAAACTTGCTTCAAGAGAAAAAAGGTATTAAGAATCATGTTCAAAACTGATGCAGTAGTGTAATGTCTGTCTGACTTGAGAGATATTGAAAATTGTCTTTATATACTTGTGGTAGAACCAAGCCATAGCAATTCATAATTACAATATAGTGTATGCAAAATAAAGCAAATCTCATTTTCAAGTAAAGTTTCAACCAAGAAATATGAATAGGTAACTAAAAGGCAAAATTCCTTTAAATAGAAATAAATGAATTCAATATGCGTTTAAAATCTATATTTATTTCATACATTATTAAATAATTTTAACTTAAACAGGGTTCAAAAAAAACTTTTTTTTCTTTAAAAAAACCACAAATGATTATTTATTCTTCCATTACGTCGCAATATATCTATTATTAGAAAACTTTCACTTTCAAACTTATTTTGAATGATTGAATTTAAGAGAAACTGGAAATATTTATGGTGCTTACACACAACTAATTAAAAAGAAACAATTTAAAAAGTCTTTATATCAGAAGAATAATTTGGAAATTATTTTTAAAATAATATTTTATAATCGTAAGTGATAATTTTAGAAGTATAAACAACTCCCATTTCAAAAATTGGTAAAAAATAAATATCTAAAAATGAATCACCAATAATGGTAGTAAATTAGCCATAATAAAATTGTATATGTATATATATATATATACATAATCTCGTTAGTAAGATAATTTACTGTCCTACTCAAACTCGTTTCTGAAACGCTAACTCCTGGATTGGCTGTGTTTGTAAGCTTTAACGCTTTTAATGGAATGGGATGGTAAGAATTTAGATTATAGGATATCTACGTCTACATTATGTTGTGTGTATTTCACATACATTTAAAAATATAACTCAAAACCACTTATTTTTTCTGAATGATCTTTAAAATAGTATTATGCAAGGAGGCAACAAAAAATTGCTGGAATCAAAAGCATTTCTTTTAATTTTTAGATGTTTGAAAGAGAATTTCTTTAATATTAACTAGTGGTTTTCAATTTCAAAGCATATTTAATATACTAAATTAACGCATCCTGTAATTACAATAATACTGGCGTTTGGTAGCGGTTATGAATAATATCTGTAAAAGGTATGTATGCATTTTGTAAAAAAGAGTAGATGAAATAGTTTTAAAATTGAATTCCTGATTAGTAATAGTTCTAAATTTCTATATTAAAGTCAGTAAAACGAATTATGCATTTTCTAGAATTCGCAATTAATAATGAACCTAATAAATTATCTATATATCTCTGTGAATTTGATAATGATTGATATTTCTATTTTAATATTTCTCATTATAAAAAAATCAGCGCTTTCAATTGCTCTTTTCATATCTAAATAATAATTGCAAATAATATATATTCATTTAAATGTTAAGCATTTAGTCAAAACGGGCTGTAATAAAGGTGAAAAAATGTGCGTCATTGTATTTTAAATATATCTCAGCCTAAACAGTCTAAGTATATATTATTTCCTTTCTACATTCATATACCTTTATAAAGGTAGAAAAATAGATTATTCATGATAAAAGCTATTTTGATTCATTGTTATATCTAATTTTCAAATGACTTGCATTGATTTAATTTTATGGGTTTTCTTAAATGAAATTATTGTGCTTCATTTTTTTATTATTAATAATTTTATTCATTTCAGCGTTTTTTATTTTATGGGGAGTGAGGAATTTGGCTTACATTTTTTTTGTTACATTTAATCTTGAAATACGTTTCAATAAAGGTACTTCTGTTGAATACAAATAAATTTAAATTATACAGTGGTTTAGAGTTTTTTTAAATTGTATGCATTTTATGAAGCATCTAGAAATTTATATACATATTTCATATTCTATTATGTTACTATGTTTTCAGTGATCAGTATAATTCTATTAAATTTATTAATGTCTGAAGAGTTATAATAACCCAATATGCATAATAATTTTTCCAATATTGTACACATACTCTACCTCAGTATTTAAATGCATGCTTCGTATGTCTTAATTTTAAATTGAACTTTTTAAAATAATCTTCATAGTATATATTAATTATATAAAATTTTTGATAAATTTTCAAGAAACAAAACAAAATAATTTTTTAAAATCGGAAATATACTAATTGAAAATCAAGATTACATGTTAATAATTGCAAAATAACAAGAGAAGGAAAATATAAATGGTACTATGATTATATTGTTTTAGAAACTAAACTTAATCTTCGGAGCTAAAAATGTTAATTAGGTGATGATATTGTAAGAAACAAATTCCAAGACTCATGTAGTTCTAATATTATTATTTTGAAGTTTGGGAAAAAAAATTTAAAATTTTGAATATTCTAAAAATTGTAGTATAACACACTAAAATGAATTTTCCTCTAAATAGTACGACGAGATTTAAGTTTAGATTTTTATAAAAAATAACATAATACAACTATATAAATATCCTCAACTAAAAAAAATTAAAAAACCTGACTCTGGTTTTCTTCTTACATAGTTTAATACATCTAATAAAATTTCGAGATATAATTCAGGCAGTTCAGATAGTATGTTAACGGTTTTTTAATAATCTTCCACTAAAATGAAGACCACCAGAATTTTTTTTTGTAAGCAGTAAATATTTTATTAGAAGTAGCTCTATATTTGAAGCGTTATACATTGATATAACCAGAATTGCAGTTTAGATAATATATTCTAATTTACAAAGTGCTTTTATGTTTATCTAATTATTTGTTTACATTTTCTGATATGTTTGTATTCTCGAAGTTTCTAAAATTGACGGAAGTTACGTTTTGGAAGAAACTAAATTTATTAATACTATTACATTGAATTAATTAAATTAAATTAATTAAATTGAATTAATTGAATTATTCAATACTAATTATATAAAATGAACTTCCCTAAATTTACGTAGAATTACATTAAAATGTATAGTAAGCGTATAATAAAGTAAAATTGTATGCAACATTTCCTACATGTCCTACAATTCTCTGATATGTCTTTTTTATTATTTGCAACTTAATGTAAACTTGGACTCCGAAGGACCTGTTCTGTTTCAACATGATAAACAATAAATTTAAATTTTCGGAACAAAATTAGACAAAAGTATTTTATAAAATATTGCATCAGGTCTTCCAATTAATTTTGATATAAAGAAGTTTACAATACGACTAAAACTTGTTATAGTTATTTCCCTCAAGATATTCTTTCTTTCTTTGCTACTTATAAGTGAATTGTTTCATATAATATTATGTTCTCTCCAAATGACCAAGAACTTTATATTTTTTTCGGTACTGAGATCTGGCGTACACTACTAAAGTTCCATGGTATAAATATTCTAATTGTGATATTAAACAATTGAATTGTGATTCTTTTGAAATCAACATGCAAATAATCATAATTACTTGAAATCAGGTAGGGTAAATTATTATCTTTTATTCAGTCAGAAAAATATTTTAATTTTTGATATCTTATTCAGCATGAAGGTATTTGGTTAGCCGAAAAGCCTTTTTTTTAGATTTTTCAGTTGCTTCACATTAAGAACTATGTAAATTGATTTTTCTAACTTAAAATTTTAAAATCTTTTCTGTTAAATAGTAAATAAAAGTCTGAAGACACTTAAATTCACGTCCGCATGAAAATGTTAATATTTTGCATGAAAACTCATTTGATCCTTTAACTATCAATTGTTATATTACTTTATATCTATATCTAGATATATAAAAGCTTTTGGTGTGCAACTTCATTAACCTATTTTTACTGATAATTCATTTCAATGTTTATACAAGAGAAACTGCAATACGTTGCAGTGATACTTGAAAGAAAATATTTTTTTTTATTTTCCCTCCTCAGTATTTAATCTTGTCCGATCTCATCAAAATAATCTCAGCAAAAATGTAAAGTTGAGCATGAATAATTTAATGCATTAAAAAAGTAACTGATTAATATATGGCACCACTTTGATTATTTTCATTCTTTGAATAAATCTTAAAAAGTAATTTTTTACGTGCAACTCTATGAGCTATTCTGTTTTATTTTGCTTCAATGTTTTCCCATTTATCTTGTAAATAATAAAATAAAAATTTTATATTGGTATAAAAGAATATAATAAGTATAAAATTTTCTTATCCACATATTTACAAGTGAGGATCCAATGCAATATGTGTTCAAATTTTATTTTTTTTGAGAGATGAGGAATTTGGATGTAAAACATCAGTATCCATGACTCTGTATTGTTATTGCTGAAGTCACTAGCATTTTAAGTATTTCAAAATAAAGTTATGTTTTTAACATTAAACTTAGAATAAATTTTTTTTTATTTTCTGTATTATTTATGATAAACATTGAAATAGCGTGAGAAAGAGTTTCAACTGCATACAGTACAAACATACAAGATTAAATCTGAACAAGAAACCAATAAAACTTCGACAGAAGATCAATAATTCCACTGTAACGATACTCTTTTTTACCGATAAAATCACTCAAAAAAATAATGGGAGTATGGACTAAAATTGAAGTTTATTCATTCTGAAAAAAATAATAACTTATTACGATCGATCACTAAAAATATATGGATTAAATGGTTTTTTCTTCCGTTTCGATTTAGAATAGCACTTTCGTTGATAAATGTTAGGTTGAAAAATAAAAGAAATGCTCAAGGTGTAAAATAGTTTGAGGAAAGATGGCAAACGTTAGCTATAAGAAAGAAGTTATTTCAGTTTATTGCTGTATGACTTTTATGAGTGAAATATCATAGAATTGAGGAAATACGTGATTTAGAAATAATAAGCCCAAGTGTTACGTTGAAATTATAAATTATTTTAAGTAAAAATACCTTAGATGAAATAATTATATATCAAAAAAACAAATCTGAAAATCAAACAAAATATATATATGTGAATTATAAACATATTTGATATATATATATATATATATATATATATATATATATAAATTGAATAAACAATAAAGACATTTTTAATAAACTAAAATAAATTGCAAAACTGTAAAAAATAAATGAGCCAAATTTGGGAATGAATTTCAACTAACAGAAAAAGCTATAAATATGTATAAAAAACTATGTGAAAATTCATAACATAATTCATTAAAGTAATGAGTTAAAGTTAAAAAATAAGAGATTAATTGGAAACTGAAAAATATACCAGTCAAAACAAGAAAATAAAAGACTTTTAGAGATATCATATACTCAATATAAAATAAAAAATAAAGAAGAATAAATATTTATAAAAATCTAATAATAGATTGCACCAACTTTATCACTATATAAAATTTAATTATATTGGAAAATGTAAAAAGAATTTCTATATGATTTTAGATATTCGATTGCTTCAATGGTCTTAATGAACATAATAGAAAACTTACACAGCACAAATCTGTAAAAAATAAGAATTTGATGTTAAAGAACAAAAATATGCATAAAGTATTTTTAAATACTCAAATTTGTGACTGGTATACGTGATTATATCAGAATTATACACTCATTTATTTTTCTGTCAACATAATTATTATAGCAGAATATAGGCAAAACGAATGACAAAACGCCTTATTCAAAAAAGCTAACTGAAAAAATAAATAAAAGAAAAACAGGAATCTAAAATTCCTTTTTTGACCAAATCAAAAATAATAATCATTTTAAATAAATGAATATTTGTTGATAAAGAGATAAAAGAAATTTCTTCTAATTTCCCAAAATAGAAAAAAGAAAAATTACCCAATTAAATCATTGAGAAGGAAAACAAATGCAAGAGGTTACATGACTAAAATAACAAGCACTCAACTTTTAAGCAATGAAAACAGAACTAGCCAAAGTATAAAAAAAACTGAAAACATATGGTGTTAAATAAACCAAAAAATGGATTTATTGTAAATTTTGAATAAGTTCTGACAGTTTGATAGGATTATGTTTATAAGCATTATTCAAAACAGAAAAATGTTACATAATATGAAAATTCCATAAAGATCGAACAGTACAAATTGAGAACCCATTGCATACAAGAAATTAAAATATACATATAGATAAATAAAGATACCAAAAACAATAAATCAAAAAACTGAGATAGAACTTTTGTAAATCAATCAATCAGAATAAGAATTGCTCAAACAACACGAGAAAAATGCTTTTAAAAAAACAAAACCGTATTTAACGGAAGTGTACCAAGATTTTAACCTTGTGAAAATCCGATATCGATAAAACACTCTATGAGAGAAAAGTACAAAGACAAAGTAATTTTAAAAAATTTCAAGGAATTGGAAAATAAATCAAAAAAGTTAAAACATTATTAAAATAAAAGTAAAAAAAGTCAAAACATTATTAAACAGCAAGTAAAAAAAAAAAGATTAAAATGTTTAAAAAAACAAAGTATAAAAGGTCAAAACATATTTTAAAAATGCCAACACAAATAAATAAAAACAGTTACCTAAAATCAAATAAAAAATAACAAATAACAGTTTTTTTGTTCTTTAAAATCTTCTTAATAAAATTCAAACGATGGCTGTTCCCACTTGTAATATTATTAAAAAAAATTATACTGCTAAAAAGAAACAAACAACTCCTCAACTTTTAGACAAAGTCTCATTTTAAGCATTACCTGATTATAAGAACAAGATAATGATAAAATAAATAACTTAAATAAAGGAACTTTTATAAATCTCGAAGAAGAAAAATATAACATCATGCCATTACACGATATTTCATCTGTTGGAAGAAAAAATTATCTAAATATTATGCTTCAACTATTAACTTGAAAAAGAAAAAAAAAAATATACCCTAAGACAAAAAAAAAAAAAAAGTAAAAGAAAGCATTAGCTTATTGATAGTAATTTGAAGAAAGCAACATCATCATGATACTAAACGATTAGAGCAAAATAATATGTAATTTGGATTAAAAGTTAATATAACTAATTTGTGAAAATGTATCATAAAAAAACATATTAATTTAAAATATCTTATCAATCTCTTTCAAGACTCCAGTAAAGACGTTTTTTAACTCAATGACATAGAAGGTCTTGTTAATATTAGTAAATTAAAAAAAAAAGCCTATAATATAAAATCATATAGTTATAACTTGCACAAAATATGTTTATTATTAACATATTTGACTGCATGTATTATTTTTAATAATGACCATATTCTAGATATAACATTTGAGTTTTTTTTTTTTTTTTTTTGCAATTTTTTTACACATATTTCTATATATATATTTCTCAGCATAAAACAAAATTTTACTTAAGTAAGCACAACGTTGATGATAAGTGATTACCTCAAAAGCAAAAATGATCATTTATTTTTAAGGAAGAAATCACAAATATACTACAAGTTTTTATGCCCTGTTTGGACACCTCTACTATGAATGCACTGATGTCATACGGCGGGGCATTGAGGAATATAATATTGCATAAAATGCCCAGCAGTTTCTAGCCCCATTTGTAAACGCGTCTTTAACTAGATTAAGCTCGAAGGAGGTCCAACTTAACGTTTCTAATTATCTCAGATGTATTTTCAACGGTATTAATCCGGCAGAAAATGAAAATGAAAACAGGTCAGTACTGTTAAACTCTTGTTGTATTCATACGTAACACTCCCACTCTAGCTTCTTGGTGCTCGAGAAATCTCATGGCAATGGTATATATATATATATATGTGTGTGTGCGGGTGTGGGTGGGGTGGAGTGGGTGTGTATTCATATATATATATATATATATAATATATATATATATATATATATATATATATATATATATATATATTATAATCTCTTGATTAATTTTTTACGGACGAATTAAATTAGAATAAAAATCAACTGCAATGGTCAGAAACACCATGATACAGTTAATGAAAGGTTTGGAATTAGGCTGAACTGAGCTAGATTTCTTCATTAAAGAATCCTTAGGTATTGCTTGTGTTGCAGTTTTTGAATTTACGGTGTTTTGCGGCAAAGGACTACCCGCTTTGTTATCAAATTGAGAACAGCTGACCGAAGAAGAAAACGGCGAGGTTTGGCACTTTGAAATGCGTTGATTCCGGAGTGGACGCATTGAAGTGTGCAAAATACGTTTATGTGTGATATGTATTCTCTACCCCCCATAATATATATGTATGTATTGTATATGTGTTATATTACATATGTATGTATTATAATATGACATGTTAATAATATGTATGTATTGTATGTATGTTATATTATGTATATATATGTATGTTATGTATATGTATGTATTATACTCTATCAATTATATTGTATGTATGTATATATATTATATATTATATTATGTATAATAATATGTATTGTATATTACATATTAATAATATGTATGTATGTATTATATAAATATATGATATGTATGTGTATGATATATATATTACATGTTATCTAATAATATGTGTTATGTATGTTATGTTAGCCAACATGTATGTTAGCCTATTATCCTTCTTCCATTGTATGTTGTATGTTATGTATATGTAATAACAATATATAATATATGTATGGTATGTATGTTCATAATATGTATAATTATCATGTATATGGAGCAATATGTATAATATATTATGTATCTATGTTTCCTTAATAATTACATATGCTCATTAACTCCTTAATGCTCAAACCAATAGCTATGACATATCAATAACAATATGTATATGTATATTATGTTAACCAACAATATGTACATAATGTATGTATGTATGTATGTATATGTCCAACCAGCATATACCAGCTGCTCAACCAATAATAACCAGCAATAACTCCATATGTGTAACTGTAACTGTAACAACCAATAATAAACCAATATGTGTATATTATGTGTAGTCTCTGCCACACGCACGTTTTATGCATATATATCTGCTTCACAAGAACAGGAATCATAGGTTTGAGCTTGACATCACTTGGCCTTAAGGTTTAGAATTGAGTTTGTGTTTTCAGTTTGTTTGGTTTGTTTGAACTTAGGTTTGACTTTTGGTTTTAAACTACGTTTGACGTCCGGTTTGTTATGTGGAATGGTGGTATGTTCTGAATAGTTTTCCAATTACCGTGGTTGACTAGTTTTTGAGCTTTACAGAGACCATACAACGAAAAAGAATTCTAGGTTTTATCTATAGATTCATTTGTTCAGTTTTCGTTTAATTCTCGTATTCCAGTTTCAGATTTCGTATAATAGTATTGCATAATTATTTCAGAAAATTTAAATTTATTTTAAGTTTCTCCTATAATCTATTTTAAAATAATTTTTTTTAAACTACTCTCTCATTCTTAAATATATCTTTAAAAAGAAAAACCTATACAAAGGACTTTCAATTGATTAACAGCTTTATTTGTTTGATCCTTCTGATGGATCGGAATCTTCAGAAACAAGTGGAGGAAAGAAATTTCACTTCGGTCTGTGCAGTAAGAAGTTGGCATCTACTGAGGTTTTAATAAATTTGCATTTTAATAAAATTGTCTTATTAAGTTTATCATAATTTTGAATTTAAAAATATAAGTACATATGTATAAATTAGCTATACTTAATTAATTGGGTATATTTTCTTTCAAATAATCACTCTCTAGAAAATAAAGAATTTCACAACATTATAAAGTTCTAATTTTTTTTTTCAAAAATGTTTAAGTCCTAATATCTGCAAATTATTTAAAATAATATATTTTGCAGAAAGTATTATTTCTTCGAAGGAACATGAAACAGAATAGAGTACAAATAGGCTGCTAGAAGGGTTGATGTATATTATATATACTCAAGTCTTAAAATCGGGAATTAATAAAAAGTATTACTGCTTGATTTGTCTTCTTTAACATTATTAATGCAGATCTCAGATGAATTTTTGAAAACATTTAATGTTTTTTTTTATATACCGTCTCTCATGCTGTTAAAATACTGTATAACTTTTTTTTTACTTAAGGACTTTTCTCAATTTCATTTCACTTTTATCTTTCTAGTATAATTTTTATTTGGTCAAAGAAATATTTTCATATTTCAAATTATTAGAGTTTGAATTTCTTTCAAAATATAGTTCAATTTTATATATTTAATAAGCTATTATTAAGGTTGTGCACAGTTTACCATATGTAGCCTATTTTACTTCATTCCAATCTATCCCAACCAATATATATTATATATTGACTATATATATATATATTATATAATAATAGCTATATATTTATGGTAACTGAATTACTTACATTGCACAATATGGTTAATCAAGAAAATGGTGTATCTCACAGAATAAAATCAATGAAATCCGTAACACAGCTGTTATTCGAAAATAGTGCACAGATATATATAAACAGATACATAAAATTATTTTTACTATATAATGTCTCACATTTTTCTTTACATAAATAAAAATCACTGCGATTTCAATCTAACTGATATAATTTCTGAATGTTTGAATAAATCATAGTAACATTAAAAACATAAAATTAAAGGAAATATTCAGGCACCTTCATATGATATAAAACTATTGCATGTGAATAAATGAAAACGACGGATTATGTGTTTGACAATTGGAATATTCAGGAAAAAAAATGATCATTCTCAGAACACTCCTGATTGGTAACACGTAACGAAACATAATTTAATATTACTTAATTATGTTGTTTATCATAATTTGACTACTTCCCTGGTTTTCAAGAATATAACTTAGATCGAAGAAGTGCATGTCCAACAGGATTTCATACGGTAGTCTTCCATGTTCTCTTTTACCAACTAGATGAGGAGAATTTGCTGGCTAAGCATTAATCACTTATTAGTTATCACTTTTAAGAAGTTCCTATAAAAGATGTCTAGATTGTATCAGTAATACCGTTCATGCTAAAAAAATTATAAATATAGGCACAATTCGAAATTCTTAGCAAACGCTCTAATATCTCAACTCGATCCTTGTTGTTTACAACTTATCGTTTAAAACTAGGGAGGATATGTCTATGGATCGCATCATCCTATGCTAAATATCACTCTGCTCTATCTAAATGGTCGTATTTTGTAAGGCTTTGTTGAAATATTTTGCGTCCCTTAATATCTATTTCATAAATTCTCTAAAGTCAGAGTTAAGCCAAACTTGGCTCTCAGTAAAAAAAAAAAACATAAGGGCATTGGAGTTCTTTCCGATTCTGATATCCTCTCTAATTAAATGATTCTTAAGGACTATGTACTTTTGATGTGTGAAGACATTAAACCATTGACTTTTTGGAATAAGCTCATAACAATAAAAACCTATTTCATTAAGTTTTCTGTACAAGTTTATGCAGCTATTTAACAATTATAGTAGTGACTACAAGCTCGAATTCAACTTTGGGACAGTAGACTTTAATATTGCATTGGCAAAGGTTATTGCCATATTTTCGATCTTTAAGTAGGTGGTTATATACGTTTCAATATTAGCTAAGCCACCCTTATATCTTCAACATTTCTAGAGTAAGGATGGGTTACACGAGTTTATAACACATTGTTTCAAGCATAAAACTATTTGGCTTGGAACATATCATTTCGTTGCTTTCTGATGTGTTATGTACTTTGCTAAATTGACAGATTCGAATTTTGCAGATTTTTCAAATGATATTTAGATAAAAAAGAAAAAATATTTTGAGATTTCTCTGATTTTAATTTTGCTGTTCAATCTTCTTCGGAGATTAATAATTAAAAAGATTACTTTAATATTAATAATATGTAATAGCACTTATAAGATCTTAGTATAACTATTTAAAATATTTAAAATGTTGTTTTCTTCCCCTCGTAACCCATATGTATTATATTTGTATATATATATATTATATCCAAAAAGCATTTTATAATAAATGAGTAACTACCAAAATTTATGAAGTCTTCCTTCATTCAATTTTTTTGTTAAATTTTAACCTAAAATTATTGGGAACAGAGTTTAAAAAGTCATTTTTTGAAACACTAGTTGTTAAATGGAAATTTAGGTGGCTAAACATAGGACAGCTTCAATTTCTGTAATACTACCAAATCGTTTGGAAAGTCTCATTTTGTATAGCCTACATGATATAATCATTTCTTGACAAGCCATAGATATGCATTTTTAGTCTGTGACCTAAAAGAAATATATTCGGAAATTCAGATTCGATACACTCTATAGATGCGTCTTTCAATTTCTTGATTTAAATAAATCCTCGTATATCTAAATTAACTGGGTGACTGGAGATGCGCATTATGTTTCTGTTTGCAAAATTTTAATAAATAATTAAAATATATATTTCTGAGAATTCAAATATTTATTCTTACTTATGTTTTCTATAAAATTATTAAAAAGAATTCATCAATTTTATTTATTGTAGTTACTAATATTTAGTAATTCATTCAATGGGTAGTCAATTATTGGAAACGTGTACTTTATGAATACAATTAACTATGAATACTTGAACTATTAAGTACTTGAACTATTAAATATTATTATGAACTGAGAATACTTGAACTATTAAGTAACAAATAATATTTGGATTATTTATAAAAATGATCTTTCATAACGTCCTTAATCTTTTGGTATTTAATTATTTTTGCATCAGTTGTTTAATCTGTAACGAATATTAATTCAACTTTGATGAGAACACATAGAAGTATGTTGTTCTACACATGTTATATCTGAAAAAAAAAACTAAATATGTATGATGAAAATAATATAAAATTATGGATACTAAATATATACAATAATCTTTATGAACAAACAGTTTCAAAACGAAGCCTGCCAAAATAAAAATAAATATTTTAAATATATTGAGGTTATAAATGTTAGACTCATAATTCTATATTATTCTGTTAACTTAAAATCTATAATTCATATTTTGCCCAGTGTCTCACTACATAATTTGAGACATTATTTTCTTTCTTTTTTATCTCATGAAAAGCAGTGATAAGCATACAAACACACAACGTTCTTACTTTCGTGCACAACTAAAACTTTCAGTTAAATGTTACAATTAATTATAATTTTCAGAATAAATGGTATGAGTAATAACATGAACAAATTAACATAATAAGGTAGTTTTACTTTCTTAGTAAATTAGTATTTTCTTATATGAAAAGTAAGTAGAAAGTGTATACAAAACAAAGTTCTATAATAGGAATTGTTATTACAACATGCTTTGAAACTCTTAAAATTTCAAGTAAATGTTAATAAAGAAAGGCTGAAGAATCCAAAATTTATTGAATAAATAACAAATTTATTTTTTCTAATGTCGGGATGTGTTGTTTTACATCAAAGTTTACATTTGTGTACTGTCTCAACTCAATCATCTAAATCTTATACTCTATTGACATGCCATTGATTTTACATGTTGGTAAGTTTTTTTTAATGCTCCCGATTGCAAAACTGATATTTTTAGATACTAATTTTGTAATTATCAGAGAAAAATGTGTTTAAAACGAAGTATTGTAACAAATTTAAAAGATGTTATTCCTTAGATTTTACTTATTTTAAAGCTATTCTGTGGTATTTGCTGAATTTCAAAGATTTTCTGGGAAAAATTGACTTTTATACATTTTATGCTTTAAAATATGTGAACTATTACTCTTACAATTAAATAAATGACTGCAAGTTACAGGAAAACCATCATAAGAATTTAACGCATATGCACAATATTAAAAATGATTCCGACAGGAAGACTTTCTATTCTAAACTAGATATTATTAATACTTATTCGCATTCGACACCAGTGGAGGAGATTAGATTAGAAAAACATTGATCTCTCAAAGACCTCTCTTTAAATGATTCTTGCATCAAATGAATGAATGTATATTTTTAGAGAATAATAGCATGTAACTTTGTTTGTATTATATATTGCTTCTTGAATTTATATTTGATATTAATCCAGAATATAATTTTACACTGCTATCAAGTTTACGGGAAGCGAAGTTTTGAAATAACATCTAAATATTAACTCATAATTGAATTTCAATAAATTATATGAATGTCTTGAATATTTGATTCTTTCAAAATATTAAGACAAAATAATTCATCAATGAATGGTGATGTGCACGTAAATCATGATTAGATTACCACAAAAAATACCATTAAATTATTATAAGCATATAACACTGGTACCCAAGTATCGATAACAATTTAACAAAAATGAAACTTAATTTTAATTTGAAAATTTACATTTTAATACAAAATTTACATTAAATTAAACTGCTATATTTATAACCAGAGGTATGATATTTTAAAATGAAAATTAGCGTTCCATTATTTACTCATCTTACGTTATATAGTGAGTAATAAAAGAAAAATTTGAATAAGTGTATCACATTAAATTTAAAGATAAAAGTAATTTGAAGGAGGATACAAGTATAATAGGTTAACCAATATCTTTCGCTAAAACCTGTGTAGATAATAAATTTAAATATATATATATATATATATATTTACTGTCAGTACATATTCTTTGAAATCCTTGATTCTTTTACATGAAAGATCACTTCGTTAATATGCTATATAAAATTTTTATGCCATTAAAATTTTATATTCAATTTAGTAAAGTTTGGAAGAGATTTAAATTAATTATAGTCAAGGGTTTGTTTTACGGAACATAAGGATGCAATTTGGAATATACACATTTTCTCATCTACCAAATAACACAGGCTTCAACCATCAAAAAAATACATTTCGTTCTTATCTTAGTTGACTCTAGCATCTCATCCCTCTATTGTTTTTTTCTCTCTTCCCAACAATGCTTTTGCCGGAATATCAGCTTTTATTGGGGTTCGTCTGGATACTATCTCTCATGCGTTGATGTCCTCTAGATGGGTGGGGAAGGGATCGTCTTTGAGTAACAATCATTTGTCTTTATTATTATATATATATTTATAACTACAGTATAAAACTACCTCAAAAATAAATTGAAGAAATTTAAAACTGTAAACTAGTTAAAATGTGCTACTTTTTTCGAAATTAAGACATAAAATTATTAAAATATTAAACAGCGAAATACAGTAAAATCTTAGAAATAAAGTTAAAATGAAGAGGAGATAAAAAACTAAAATAGATAAGAAATCAAAAGGGAAAATTAATTTAAATTCCTGTATAGTGTAATATATACCAATAACTTACATGAATATATATAAACAAGATATATTCTAATATATATTACTCAACTATAGACATCAGAAAATCACACAGCCTTTAAAATATAAAACTAAATTTAGCGATTTAAAAATCCAAATACTGCATTGATCATAAAAGATAAAAACGTCCAACAAACATAAACTAAGGAAAAATGGAATGTAATAAATGCTGGTAAATCCATTTAAAATTCTATCAGACACATGTTTTGGATAATTTAATATGGTGAGATTATGGATCAATATATCTTCTCATTGTGATTACTTTATAACAAAATAGTTAAAACAAATACAAGCAAAACTCTTCAGTTTAAAAAATGCAATTAAACCAAATAAAAACCAGTGAAAATCAAAATTTATTTTGAGTCAAATTGTATAATATATAAAAATCTGGTTTCCAATATTTATATAATTTGAAAAATCACAATAATTAAACACAGTTGCAAAATCTCACTTAAACTCCATGGTCCTTTCGAATTTCAAATCAATTTTGCACATGTATTTTATGTTCACAAAAATCAATCCCTAATCCACAATTATGGATTATGCACGTTGCACCTAAGAGGGCTTCAGAAACCTAAACAAAGTTCTTGGAAATTTTACTAAGAAATCACCAGTACTCATACATATACACATACATACTTAATATATATTTAATAATAATAAAATTATGAGTGTTTGAGATTTTCAATAAATTGCATTTATCACCCTTTCGAATAGCATTTATTTTTTTTCATGTGTTTATTTATTGTTCATAATGAAATTAAACGTGTTCTAAAATGCAAGTATATAAAGTATTTAAGGAAAGTTTATTTTTTTATTCTTTTTTTGTTATCAGACGAATAGCATTTTAATCTACTCTACTTGTATTCTTTTAAATAGTAAAGTAAACAAATTCTATATATTTATACTGGTATTAAAAACCCATCAGTTTGAAATATTAAATAATGATTATATCTTTTGACAACAATCGAAGTTATAATATAAGATATTATGTAATAAATCAATAATGGAAAATACATTTAGGGTAGAAATATAATGTCTGATTCTGAACAAAATTAATTTATTTATTCGTCTTAAAAGGCAGCTTCTTTAAATGAAACATTTTTTTTATTTCTTAAATCAATATATATATATATATATATATATATGTGTGTGTGTGTGTGTGTGTGTGTGTGTGTGTGTGTGTGTGTGTGTGTGTGTGTGTGTGTGTGTGTGTGGTGTGTGTGTGTTGTGTGTGTGTGTGTTTTGTCAGGTTTATTGTGATATACACTTAAATCACAATGGTTCGGTATAAGGCAGTTATTGGTGAATATTTATAATGTAGGGATAATCAGCCGTAAGTCTACATATACCGGTGAACTTTGTATGTTGTGCAAATAAATCTGTTCTTACCTGCAAACATATTTCATTATACAATCAATACCATTCATCCAGGTTTTGTTTGAAATAGTTCTTCATTAGCTAATGTATTGAATTATTTAATAAACAATCAATTGTTAACATCTGAGCAGAATTTAATGAACTGGAGAACGTAGTTATAATTTACTTAAGAATGTTTATTTAACTATCATATTATGTAAAGTTTATTTGAATGTATTATACCTAACATTATTCGGAAATATTTCGTGCCTATATTTATATTCATTAATTACTCTGCTAATTGGTATGATTGGTTATGAATAATTTCAAATTTTCTATTGTAATTTATGACATGTCTCGTCACGTCCTCTGAAATATAAATACAATGATATAATTTAATAAAATTACAAAATTTAAAAGAAATTAAATAAAATTTCAATTTCTATTTTCAAATTGTTTCATTAAAATGTGTTAGCACAAATTCTTCTTAACTACCGTATTCCTGCAGTAAATTAATCAATCAAAATCATACATGAAGAAATAATAAATATTTTAAAGCCATTCTTTCTATTATTAATAAAATTATTTTCACCTAACAAATACTTATAAAGGAAAAATAGACTTGAGTGTAAAAATTTCTTTGTTTTGTCTTCTTCAAATAAATTGAACTATAATACATTTATAATTTTGTATCACAATATTAAAGAACGATAAGAATAAATAAATAAATGAATAACATAGATTAAAACAGAAAGATTTATACGATTTATTCTAACAAAATGGAACTATGTTTATTCAAAAGATGTATTCTATATAATTTGCATTAATCTTTTTGTACTACATCTCTTAGAATTTTTTATATCTTGAATTTTATAACTAATATTTCATAATCTTAACATAGCAGCATAAGTTCGTGCCTTTTGCATATTTTGATATTTAATTTGAAAATTTTGAAACAATTGAAATTTTCTTTGTAAATTAACAGAGAGAAAGGAATTATCTTTACAACTTCTTTAAGATTTAATAATTAAAAAAAATATTCACATTCTGTTCTATAGTTAAAGGGCAACTCTAAAGCTTCCATTTCTGTTCAATAGATATTGTAAGTATTATGTAGATTACCAAGCCTAATGTATTACATATTTCAATGAAGCAAATCGGACACAAGTTAGAAACTTCAGACCAAATTTAAAAGTGACTTCATCCTTGTTCTGTTGTTGGGTCTCTTGTATCTTTCTATGTAACATAAGTATGTGATGGGGAACTAGTGTGGCATTCAGGATGTGGATCAGGGGCGGGTCTCTTGTAAATGTCTGATTTGTAATGCAGAAAATAGAATAAAATATTTTAAATAGCTCTATGTTTGATTATTAAAGTTTGAAGTATAAAGATAGTCTAGACACCCTATATATATGTGTGTGTGTGTGTGTGTGTGTTATTTGCGCATGCGTGCCTTGGTGTGTGTTTGTACTAGAAAATTTAATTAAAATTTGGCAGAAAACTCATTAATTTGAACTATTTTTTTGTGAATAATAGAAACGTAAGTACTTTCTGAGTTTTGATTTTATCAACTATATATTTGAAACATAAAACCCTACTTCATTATATATTATATATATATATATATATATAAAAAAAAGATGTAAGGAGGAAAATAAAATTTTACTGTTACAACTTTTCTTACACAGGAAAAAAACAATAAAGTATGTGTTCCCCCTGACCAATATGCAAGTATTAGAGCTATTTTCCAAACTGTGGAAAATATTACCTAGAAATGCGAGGGGTGATGAAGTGTATTCAAAATAAATAGCACTAGTGGGGAAATGGTGACTAAGATGCAAGTCAGCGTCCTAGTGTATCCTACACATGTTCTGTATGACTTTAATCTTCGAAATATGTGGTTCATTCCATTTGCTGTATTCCTTCACCCTCAAGATTATCATTAACTAGAACAGTGCGGACGAGTATTATCATTGATTAGGTAGAAGATATTACTGATTGCTCTCTGAAGCAAAAAGAGGACCAAAAACCTAATTTCTGTATATTACAGAATTCACAGTTGCACTGATAAAAATGTGCAGGCTAGTGCATCCGACTATACCATGATTCCAGTACCATTGTATCGATGCCTTTCAAGGATATTTATTGGCTGACTGCACGTGTCTTTGCTCCATATTATAGCAAATCTGGAATCACTCTCCAGACAAGGCACGTGAAGTTGTGACTTTGTCATCTCTTCATTATCTCGAGATTTTATCAGAGTTGAACTACAAAACATGCAATATATATTGAACAAAAATTAAACTTGATTAGGTAAATGAGATAAAGATAGAAATAAAATGAATTAGCTCTGATATAATGATATATAAAGTATATGCAATTAACGAAAAATTAATTGAAATGAAGGATAAGGATTGGCACTGCGAGTTACTGAGCTTTTATTATTCTGGTAATTTTGTGGATTGAAGGGGAATACATAACACCATTAATCTACAGCATTGGTCAAAGAATTTTGCGAATTCACAACGAACGGAGAGGAAAGAAATCAATTATTTTTAAATCATAATCAGGACTGGGGATTAATTTTCAATTCTAGATGAGCGCTTGGATATTCTGCATACATAATAATAATTTATGTATTGTCTCGGTCGTTCTCAGTTATTGTGTAGCTTTCCTTTAATCTGTTAAATTGATATATGGTACAAAGAACAAATAATGACTAAAACAACACAA
The DNA here is from genome assembly GCA_019974015.1 of Nephila pilipes. NCBI lineage: Eukaryota > Metazoa > Arthropoda > Arachnida > Araneae > Nephilidae > Nephila > Nephila pilipes. Next base: position 244,783 of record BMAW01079938.1, on the reverse strand, counting down.
GTGGTTTCTCTGGTAGAAAGCGGCTCCAGCCCTTGTACTCTAATCAATGCTCTCCGCATCTGTATAATCTGCGCATTTAGGAAGCAGGTTAATGGAATATAAATCATGAATTTGCATGCTTACATTCTTTTATGCAACTTGTCATCACAATAAATATAGATAAGTTGGATTCCTCTTCCAGTGAACTCCTTTGAAATCAAATTAAATTAGTTGTCTGTATCTTCACAGTCATTGCCAAAAGTAGCATGGCTCCATCTTACTGATTGTCTGTACAAATTAAGTGTCTTTAAGTGTTACCATATTCTTGAAATGAGCGCGTTTGACTATTTTTAGATTCTTACAGACATTTGAAAGTGTCTGCTACTTCCATTCTTTATTCAGTTCTTACAGTACGTTCAATATATCTGGATGACATGTCTAACTACCTGGTGTAGAAGGTAGACTATATTAGTTACAAGACTTATGCGGATAGTACATGTGGTGGATGAAAGAGAACGTTTTATCCCTTATAGCATTCCTAATAATTTGATTTCATCATCCACATGTACTCCTGTTTTACACTTGAAAAAAGAACCAGCTCAAAATGCATCTATTTTAACAATGGGAAATACATTGGACATTAGCTAACTTTAGGTTATGAACAAATGACATTTCTGAAGTTCTACTTATTACATAATTAACATAATTATCATTTTAGGATTGTTCCTTTAATTCTTAATTTTATATTTAAAAATATCTTTATATATATATATATGTTTAATTATAAATAGCATTTTCTTTATATTACTGATATTTAATAAATATCAAAATATGATTGAATAAATTTCGATTTCAAAAATTTTGTTGAAATATATGTTATGTTTTAATTGAAGATAAAGTAATTTGTTTAACACAATTGGAAGCAGTTTATTTTCATAGATTCTCTTAATTTCTTTATCTGGTTATCTCTCAATACTTATTGGACTGAATTTTTAATAAATATAAGCTTATAATGTAGCTTTTAATGGAAAAATTACTCAATTTTCTGAAGATATTATGAATCGAAAACAAAATATTATTGGAATCTTTATATTGAATTTTTACAAATAAATCGAATAATTTATATAAATGTTTCATTTTGTATGATACTTGAAACAAAATCCATAGTTAACACTTAAGTTTCTTCCACCAGTAACATTAAAATCGAAATATCTTAGTACAGAAAATGAAAATATTTATTCAATAGGAGTACTTTAATTATGTTTTCATTACATTTTATATATATATGCATTTTTAATTGAATAAAGGTTTTCTTAACTAATGTAACATGAATTCAATATAAATTTAAAAAAAAATGCACTTCTTGGGCATAAAAGAAAAATTGCAACAACTGAGACTTTCATAACCATATTTATCTGTCTTATATAAATATGTTAATAAAAAATGATATAATTTTGTAATTTGTCCTGATTCATTAGAATATTTGTATAGCAAAGATGTATAACATTTCGTTTGCAATTTAGATAATTATAAATAAAATAGAAACTAACATATGTCCTATTTTTTCAGTGGTTAATAGTACTACGGTCAACTTTTGATGAATTTGTTCTCAGTAGGCTGGCGATTATCCATTGCCTACTAAAATTATGTTAGCGATTATGTAAAGGTAACTTCATGGGAGAGAATGGATGGTTTCCTTATCGTCCCAGCATCATAAGCGGTATGTAAAATTAATGTTTACTCTAGATGGTTGATATGAACTTATTTACATTATATGATAGTAATTAATTAATTTTAGTGTTGAAATGAGCTAAGTAACTTAATTAATCAATATTTGAAAATTATTTACTTGTTTAGTAAATAATTTTCTTTCCATATATTTAACAAATTTTTATTAAAATGTTATCGGTCGTAAACATTAGGACCAGCATGGCATTATTGATATTCAAATAAACGAATCTTTGCTTGAACCATTACAAAGGTTATAAGAGAGAAAAAAAATGGGCATACTGTTAGAGCACATTTAGCAAAAAATATAATAAATATATATATATTTACTTAATACACACTCTTTCATTATGATATCTTTCCCATAATTGTCATTTTTTTTATGCATAACACACTATATAGACATGTATTGATGATGATATCAACATATTAAAATGACAATATAAAACAATTACCATAATAAAAAGATTATCAAACAGAAGAAATAGAAGAATTTGAGATCAATTACATCTGTTCTCGTCTGATATCTTTTAACATATAGAGATAAAAAATACTCCTACTCTAATTGAGGAATGAGGAACTTAAGAAAATATATAAAAATGGAACAATTGTTTAGTTTGGTTAAACAATTATTTTAGAAAGATCTTTTTATAAATAAGTCTGAATTATTTTATCCTGATCATGATACAATTTTTATTTTACCTTTCATGAATTTTTTGATACACTCTTTAGGTATTGAAATGTTTCACTAAAAATAGATCAACTTTTCGAAGTAGTATTCTGATTTCATTCATTCTCTTAGTTGATATTCTTCCAAACTTATAGATGATGAGAAATTATGGTTGTCTTTTTACGTAAAATTAAAGTAATACTTTTTTATCAAAGTAGTTACTTTTTACATAGTTTTTTCTTTTAACATTTTCACACTTCATAATAGTCTTTGCAATTACTTATAGAATGATTAAAACATGACTTACATTCTGAAGGTTTTACATATTATTTTTCTCTTGTTTCAAAATGTGGAAATTATTTCTTTTTAACCCTGTAATATAATCATATCTTTAACAATAAGCAAAATTGTATGTTGATATCAATGAACTAGAAGTTCTTCAAAGTCAATATTTAACAAAATGTAAAACCACAACCAGATTCTGAAATGAACATAAATAAAACCAAAATAGACAGAAGAAAATAGCAAATTAAATAAGAAAATGATACTGTTTTGAAGTTAACTGCAAAAAGTAATTATAATAACAAAATAATGTAAATTAAAGAAAATAAATATTCTACGCAAATATTAAAAAAAAAGTACTGTAAATGAAAACAAATTGTAACATTAAAATTAAGTAACACAAATGGATTACAAATATATTGAAATTTGTTGCTAGGTTTAGTTATAAGGTTTGATTAAAATATATTATCAAAATGATTTTATAAACAAAAAATCAAATATGAAATAAGATTTAAAAGTAAGTTTAAAACATTAAAATGAATTATGAAAAAAACTATACATGTCCAATAACATAAAACATACACGAAGTAACTATGAAAAATTTTATTAATAACACACAGAAAAACCCATTAAGAAAGACATTTTTCTATATGAAATCACCACAGATATACAATCTCAAATATGGTGCAAAAAAATGTACACTACACACAGATCATCTAGACAATCACTTTCGATACACTTAATTTTGTAAAAGGATCACTTTCTTCTTGAAAACCTATGAATACTATTTCTAATCCAACAAACTCTAAAATGCAGAAAACTTGAATATATAGCATAGAACTCTGAAAGAAAAAATGTTTCTCATAAAATAAAATAATATTTTATTTGTAAATTGCTACTCCAAATTCTAAAATTAACTGGTTTTGTTGAAGTCTTGCTCATAACTGACATATTACGTTCAAAAATTTTAAATTATACAATAAAAAGAACTATATGATTAAATTAAAACTACTGATCAAAGCTGATTAAAGAAATCCTGAAAAAGCATAAAATATTTACAGCATATATATACACTGCTTTAAAAGAATTCATTTCATATTTTGAATCTCAGAACTACTGGACAGATTTTTAATGAAATTTGGTGTGAGCATAGGTTGATATAAAACAAACATTAAACAGTTATATAGACACAGTGGTGCGTAGACTATGGGAGTCTGAAGGTCTAAAACAGAGGTTCAGAAGAATACACAAAATGAAATAGTTTTAATAGGAGTTATGTGTCCTCTTGGCTAAACAGCATATCAGCGTGATGTCATACTGAATAAAGCGTATATGAGTGCATGTGGTGGTCCCACTCATTTGCAATGGCACAGTTCTGAATGTTCTCGGATGGGGTTGCAGTGCATACCTCCCCAGGCGTCCCAGAGCATGCTCTATAAGTTTGGTCTGGAACCTGGCTAGTCATCCATCTGCGAATTCCTCTCTCCAGAAATTTGTCGACCAGAAGAGATCTATGTGCTTTGATGTGACCTTTAAGATGAACTCAGGGCCTACTGCACCCAGAAAAGGCTAACATAGGGACTCCAAGACCTCATCCCTGCTACTTCCACAGTCAAGAGCTCTTCAACGCTGCACAATGATGCTACTCATTATTACCGCCTCCAAATGGTTCGAATTGATATTACGGCTGTTCCATAGAATAGGAAGATGTTAGGTAACGGGACTTCCTGTAGAGTCACATATCTCCATAAACGCCTCACATGCTTTGACCAACGCGAACTACGACCAAACACCTCTCGCAAAACTTAGTTTTGTATCACCCTTGTGAAGTTGTGCGTCATCCGAGTAGCGAAGCTGTAGCCCTTGACTCCTAAAGATACTTGTGCTCTCGCGAGTTGACGGTTCACTTCGATGTCAGTTCCTAGTGTTAAGCTTACATACGACGCTGGTTAAATTAAACTCTTGCATATCTGGTCTTGGATTGGCCTGCCTCTTGCCTCCCCACATCCGCATTCCATCATCTAAACGTTGGTGATTATTCATTTTTATAGTTCCAATGTGAATTAAACCGTTGCGAAGATAACCTAAGAAATTCAGCCGAGAGTGCTAGGAACGGAAATTCGTCCACCCTCCACGCCCTATAAAGCCTGTTTTTTCTGATGGACTGTCCGCACTATATACGCTTACCTTTACCCATTTATCCAAGATTTTGCATTTTTATTTAAAAAGCAGGGTTTTCCTTTAGTTCAGCTCTGTTCCCTGGTCAGTCACCGATAACATGCAAATTCGTCTCTATTTCATCGAGTTCTATAATGAATTCCATAACTGTGAATTGATTCATGGGTAAAAAAAAATATGCGTTTATGCGCATTGGTTTGAATTAAGCGTTTCTCTGTTTGTAAATCGTGTTATATTAGTAATGTCATTTTTAATTTTTAAGTACAATTTGTTTAAATTGACTAGATAAGAATTAATTTCCTTCTGCTAGTAATTTTAATTTTTTGCAAAAATGTTCAACATTTATTTTTACGATGATGTGCCGTTGATGAAGTATTTTATATCACGCATATTACGTAAC
>BMAW01079938.1:153684-231420 GCA_019974015.1 Nephila pilipes | reverse complement strand
TATATATATATATATATATATATATATATATATATATATATATATATTATATATAAAACAATAAGTTACATTTCTGAAATTCGTAAAGAAGAAATTCGCAATGCATAACTATGATATATTTCATTACAATAATAATCTCATCTTTCTAAATAAAATAGAAAAGGATTAATTTAGTTCCGTATTTTAACACAGCTGAAAATAAAAATTAAGCAATTAATATACATATTCCAGACATTGAGATAGAAAATGCAAAAGAAGGAATTACATGTAATCCTCACTTGAAAGAACTTGCGTAATTTTACTCAGCAAAGTCATAAGAAACTTAGTTATTTTATCATGGTCTGTTTTCTCCGAACTTTCATTTCGTTTTTTTTTTGCCAGCAAAAAGAGCTGGGTTAAATAAACGTATTTTTTGAACAGTAAAATAATTTTTAAATCAAATCTACTAGTCTAGTTGAGTTATACACTATCATAAATGAGTATAGGATTAGAAACTGAAAAGCACTTGCAGCTTAACATGATGGAAAACAGACGGAAGTTTGAATTTCCTTTTGGACAAAATCCAAATCGCTGTTCTTTGAGATATATTAGGCAGAATCAAACTAGAGCTCTGTATTTTCTAAATAATGATCAGTACGTAAAGAAACTTACATAGAACTCCTGACGTATATTCTTATATTGAACATAAACAATTTTGTAGACCTTTTTGAGACTTATTAATGCTACACTTTTGTTATTTGAAAATCTGTTATTGATTCAACTATTTTTCTTTTTTTTTTCAACTTCAACAAAATAAATATCATATCGATTATAGTTATTGTCACAATTTTTATTACAAATAAAGTATGGATTTCTGTATTAAAAGAGAAATTTTTTTTGTATTAAATATTACATATCATTAATGTCAACCATTATTAAATTTTTCAGTTCGTAGATTATTCAGTGTGGATAAAAGTGAAATTTCGATGATTTTCTTTCTAATTGTTCCTTACCCTATATTTTATCAAACATGAATAGATGTAATTAGAGTAAAATTATATATCAATTTGAATTTACTTATTAATTTACTTGCTTAATAGTATGTACAATACAAAAAGCATCTTCCTAAATTATAAAATGAAATAATATATTTCATTTTTTTTGTTTTAAGAATTAGTATAATTACGTTCATTTGCTTAAATCAATGTTTCTAAAGATGAAAAGGGTTAATTAAATTTAAAGAATATTTAAACTACAAATTATTCCAAAACTATTCTGTGAAAAAAGTAAATTTTAATAGAAGATATGTATTTACTATTTAACTTTACGACATTTTATTGGAATTACGTATGTTAATGTTTTTTAATTATAAAAGTACTAAAACTGTTGAAATATTTCTTAAAAATGATAACTTTATTAAAAACAATTTTACTAAACTATTTAAAACTTTGCTTCGTTTTGCAAAACAAGGAATTTAGATTTTATTTTCAAATAAAGATAATGAAAAATGCATGTCAACAGAGATTTATGCTAGTTTAAAAAAATCAGACAGTACACAAAAGTTTTTTCAACCATATAAATTGCTTTTGTTTCCTTAATTATTATACATTTAACTAATCTTAGTACTTCCGCAAAAGGTACAACTTCCGCATAAGCGATGGATGCCTTACCGTGATTTTTTGTAACGATGAAGTCTTAAGATTCTTTAACTTTTGTTTTAAGACTCAATAAATCAAAATTATATTTTACTGGAGAAATACGAAATTAAATCCATCCATTTAGCATGATGGATTTAATTAACAAAAATAAAGTATATTATACAATATTAATAATTGGAAAAAAGAATTTATCCTGATTTTCCGAAGCATTAATTTTGAAAACAAGTTTTAGAAGGAAAACGAAATTATTTTTTATTAGGTTTGTGCATATGGGGCAATGTAAAACAATAATTTTTCCAGGGTAAGAATAATTCTGAAAAAAAAAATTAATAAAGGACATTGTTTTAAATTTACCATTTATTCTAATCCAGAAAACGTTAGTCAATAATAACACTTACACACACAGATATATATATATATATATATATATATATATATATATATATATATAACGTTAGCATTATGTTTGGAATAAATAATTTTGCCGTTCATTTTGGAAAACAATGTGAAATTTGGCCATTTAATCGGGATTGTTTCCGAGTAGTATTCTGAATATTGAGTTAAAATGGACAAGTCAAATGCTTGTAGTCAGAATGATGTCTCACAATCCTTTAGATCACTCAACGAGAGAGAGAGTCTTTGACAAGCTTGAAGTTTGGCAGTGTTAATCTGAGGTGGCTCGATGTTTATAAGAGGCTTCAAAAGTAATATCCAAATTGTAGAATCAACTCCCTACTGAAATATAATGCTTCATGATTTGAGCATTTCTATACATGATATAACTCTTAACTAAGTATTCCTTACTATATTGTTAAAATGCTATATGTCTTTTCTACAGTAATAAGTAGCTTTTTTGTGCCAAATTGCGATGCAATAAACAAAATGTTTCTACAGTTATCACAGATGATATGATTTTGAACTTAATTGCGGACACCGGTACATACGCACACTCATATATATATATATATATATACATTAATCGATTAATTTCTGATTGCTATTATTGGACTGCGATTAGATTGTTACAAAAAAATCAATACTATCTGTTTGTATAGCACGTTCTTGATTCTTAAAAGTACCAATTTATAGACAACTTCTGCCTTACGAGCAAAAATGTTGCATTTAAAACAACTACGAATTTTGATACGTTAGTGATATTAAAAATTATTTTAATTAATTACATGGAATTTGTTGTTAAGGAATAAAGAGTAATCTTAATGCATGACAAATCGGCTTGTAACAATAATTTTTAGGCGTGACATTTTTATTCTTCGGTATTCAAACGAAAAAGAAATATATGTTCCTAACAAATGTTATTGTGGAATTTGCTCGAAAAGTAGTTTTGTTTTTCAATTGCAGAGGAAGATACAAATTGCAACATTTTAACAAAGTGTTTACTCCTTGGGAAATATTTATTTGAATGCAAAAATGTTTTATTTCATTTATGCGAAGTTTTAAGCTTCCCATGTTACTCTTGCATGAAATGGTACGGAAGGTTTCGTTGGAATTTAATAAAATACGTCATTTTTTATTTTCAGTACGTTACATTGCTATTTTATCTGTTGAACTGTTGAACGTTGAAGCCAATTAATTTTTTAAGCCTTTCAAAGTTCATTTTATGCATAGAAGCAATGAAAATTCTCAATAAATAGAAAAGATATGAGGTATGTTTTGGAAATTTTGAAACATAATAAACATAAATTAGCTGATAAAATATTTGCATTAATTATTACATGACTTTTGACTGTTGATAAGCTAAACATATGATTATTTTTATGGATGTCTAAAAAATTTCACTTTCATATATTAAAAGAATTAATCAAAACAAGGAAAAATTTATTAAACATAAATCAGTACTTTAAATGTTCATAGAGATTTTGAAAATTTCCAAGTTTAGAATCAGATCCAAATAGCAATAATGTTTCGGAAAACTGTATTAATTGATTATTAGAATTACACATGTTAAGTTAAATGTAGATATGTTTTCTAGAAGTAATAATCAAGATTTGAAGGAAATAGAACATACCCGAAAGCTTAAGGTTAGGATAAGTATGATAGATCATCTTTACAGTATGTATAAATCATTAATAACATGTAATATGGAACATAAGCTTTCATGAAGTATTTTAAATGTGCTTTTTGTACTAGTGCATTTTTTGACAAAATTCTAAGTATTCTTTAAAATAAGACATTATTCATTATTCCTGTTTGCGTTATATATTTTATTCTGTACGCTCTCATTTTTCTTCGTTTTGTTCGTTTCGTAATTAAGGAATCTATACTAGTGCAATGTCTTTTATTGTGTTTCCTTCCGTGATAATTCAGACTACGGGATTGCATGAAACAAATTAAAATCAAAATACTTTTATTCAGATAAAATCATTGAAAGTATGTAACACCATATTTGACAGCCTTTGCATATTATGTGTTGTATTACAGTAAATATAATTCTCTTATAATACAGAGAAATGCCTTGACTATTATAGAAATTAAAATTATTATAAATGTGTACACGTAAAACAGTTTAATAAACAATAGGAAGAATCATTCTTAAAACCTTTCTAGAAAAAAGTAATTTCTCGTTTATCTATGTACCTATTTATAAGCATCAAAGAAAAATAATCAGACATACAAAAAAATGTTTGCAGATGGAAGATATTTTTGTTCAATACTACATTATGCTCCTTCTTCTAGATCCACCCATATCAAAAACTTAAATTTATTCTAAAAAATTACACCAATCTTTTGATCCCATTATGATATTAAAAAGGCTCTTAGAATCGAGTCAAAGACTGTAATGTAAATATGCCTTTACCATTGTAAAACGCGATTTCTTTCGTCTGTCACGCAAAACACAAACTTTTAAAAGTTTAGTTTTTGATTACACGCTAAGAAACATTTTCTTTTAAAAAGAGAAATTCAGAATGTAAAACTCTTCAGCCTTTTTTAGCTGAAATATTTGTTTGCATCAAAACGGATTGCTTAATGCATGCCATCCATTTATCTTTGACATTGTTTTACATACAGAAAAATAAAATATTGCTATTTGGTTTGGACGTTATTTATGTGTTCATTTCATCGAGATATTAGTCTTAAATGTGATGTAAGTATAAAATAACACTAAATTAGATTGTTATTGAAAATTTTATATTTTCGTGCACATGTACTATGTATTTTGTAAGAATTCACTAATCTTATAAAATTGTATGCATCAAAATATACATTTCATACTGGATTTATGAACTGATTTAAAAGTAGAAATTTTTCTACAATTATTATTAGTTTCTTATTTTTACAGTGACATAAGTATATTTTTTAATTAACATATAATTTAATTATTTTCTAATGATTAATTATTTTAAGTTTCTTTCTAATTTATTTCATACTATGATAAATTTAATTATGATTTCTTAAATTTCCCAAACTAAGAGTCTAACAAACAATTTCGAATGATTTTATATTTAATTAAATGTAAATTTTTATTTAAATGTAATGAATAGTTATATCCAAACAGAATTTTGAACTTGATTATTACATATCATACTATTTTTTTAAAAAAGGAATTCCAATTTTAAAGTTAAATCAAATTTTTTTTTTATTTTGCAATAAAGGGAGTAAAAATAAATCTGGGAATACATAAATTAAACATTGAGTAATCTCTCTCTATATATAAGGGGGACCAAAACCAGGACTTATCTTAAAATTCAATATCAAATCACCTAAAGGGCTTACGGCAACATAGTTTGAGCTGAAATACTTCACCACGATAAAATGTATTGCTTGATCAAATAAAAAATAGTTCTGAACTTTACTCTTAGTTTACGTGCATTCACCTGTAATTTAGTTTATATATTCGAAAACAGTTTTAGTGTTTAAATTATATATCTGAAATGCACAAACGATAATTGTGTAGTATGGACTTCTGAAACAAAATTCACCAATCTAATTCAAAGGTAATCTGATTTCCAGTATTAAAAAATTTCTAAACGTCATCTCTTTTAGTGGTATCACAAATGTTTTCCAATTTCAAGTATTTTAAGTACATAAAAAAATGGAAGACCAAGCACATTCGAAGACAATGTTGCACAAATCCAACAAAAATTTGCTTCGGATTCAAGATTTTTAACGAAAAATGTATCATGCAACAATTGTATATTCCCCTTACTGCGTTAAGTTCTGCATTAAAAATTAATTTTCATTGAATAAATGGAAAATGCTTTAACCTTTAAGTCAGGATGGTAAAGTATATTTTTGAATTTTTCAGTTAGAGTGACGTGATAGTGTGGCGGGATAAGATTCATTCAATGTGGTTGAAACTTTAGATGACAAGTGAAATATCACGTGGTTTAGTATGTGATTGAATCAGTGTTTTTCTTTCTTTTATAATGAATTTAGTAATAAAAGAAATTTATCTAAGCACGATTCACAATGAAATACAGTTGTTTGGATTAAATATATATATATATATATATGGTGCGCATGTACATAAATGTTGTATATCTGAATCTACAAAATAAATATGCTGGTCTTTTTAAGAAGAGTTTTACTTTTGGTGTTTTTTATAATACAATGCCATCTATGAGTTAATTAGGTAATATATAAATATATATATGTGTGTGTGTGTGTATATATATATGTATATATATATATTTCTCTATGTGTCAGAGATTTTCCGTATATCCTGAATTAGTTTTTAACGAAGGTATATAATTATGTTCTTAATGAGATGTGTTTTTACCAAAATTGTTATTTTGTCTACTAAAATATAAAAAAAATTTCTAGAAAATGGTGCGCCTTCCAAAGATGAATACCAGATAACTTAAAATACTTCGTAATAATATTTTATTCAACGAAATCATCAAAATATTGATGAAACAAATAAATTATTTCCGCATAAAAATTATCCGTTATAAAAGTTGATGTTCCACACCAAAATTGAAATGAAAAATTTGAAAAGTTTTAGAATGTCCTTTTAGATCAATTTCGCTCTCAAAGATTGATTTCCAGAACTTAAACGAAACAAAATTATAAATTTTAAATAAATCAAACAAAGAATAAAAATTAACAATGGCAATTCATTTGTAGAAAATTGCGCATTTATCTTTCTACTTCTTTATTAGAAAACCACATGTTTATTTACTCAGCAAAAGTAGAATCTTTCGTTAAAGAAAAATTGAAGAATTAGGATTACTTTGAGAGAAGAAAATGTCTCTTGAACATTATTTCCACAACAATAAACTAAGAAGCAAAATAATTATTCGAGATCAATCCGTCTTTGTTTCACGATTCTCAGAAACAAATAAAAGAATTTCTGCACCACCAATGCAATTTCCTGACTTCCATTTCGTCGAAGTCACTAAGAAGTGATTAAAGAAGTTTCAACCAGAGGCAGAATTCTGCTTTGTAACTCAGCCATGCTACTGTTACCTTAATGGACTCATTATTATTTGACATTGGAAGATGCTTCAAATTGATGTTTTACCTCTGGGCTGTTTTGTTCATCCACGTTTTCTTTTTTTTTCTCTCCTCTTTCCAAATAAATCGAGAAATATCTTGTTTCAGCAAATGGTTCTTATTATTCTCTTCTTTCCCTTTGTAAAGCTTTCTTTTCCCTCGTTAATTTGTCTCTTCTCTCTGCAGAATTTAAATTTTTCTTAATACTAAAAAGGAAATTTTTATTTCCGAATGATGTTTTTTATTACGCATTTTTCCGGTTAAGGCCGCGTAAGTAATTATTCGGGATTTTCTCATTTACATAAGTTTCATCTTCAAGCAATCAATGCTTTATTTTTGTCCCTTCTTTTTATAAATTGTTTTTATTAGGGAAATAAAATGGTTTTGAGTTTATATTTTTGCTGTGCATTTCCAAAGCACTGTTTTAATGGAAAAGAGATTTCTAGAAAGAATCGGGAGATTTCATTTAACAAAATGCAGTTCTTGACATTAATTCATTACCAGAATAGGTTTTCTTTGTAGAGTTTGGTTAGACATTAATTTGGGTGTGTGAGACTCAAAAATTTAAAGTAAATTTAAGCTGATATAACTTTATATATTAAAAAAAAATGTAAAGTTTCTAAAATTCAATATTATTTTTTACTTTATTAAATCTATATTAATTTCTGCTTAAAAATTTAATCTAGTTTTATTTTCAATTAATTTTGTAATTTATTTGAAATGAAAACGGCTACAGAATTAAAAAGTAATAAATGTATGTTTAAATACTTTGGTATTAATTTTTTTGTATACTGCATCGTATGTTGCGTACAAATATCTAATAAATTTTCATTACCTTAACTTATTTTACAAAATGAATAAGATTAAAATCTTGGTTCTGTAAGGTATTTCGGCACGTATTGTTTTCAAATTATTAATCTCTACAAATGGGAAACTAATTTTTTTTATCACAACAAACATTGTTTTAGTGTTCATTATGAATAATGTATGGACATCTGATTCCAGAATAAAAGTAGTTTTTAATTAATTATTTTTATTAAAATGTTAATTTTAAATGCATGGTTTTTTTTTATTTTAACTTGAGTGATATTCTACTATACCTACCTTTAATAGAGCAGTTTTTAAGAACGGATCTCAAAAAATGCCTTCACTCCCCTTTTGACGTATGATCCTCAAGTAACTAAAAAGTATCAATTGATTTATTAAGAAGCTAGACTTATTTTTATAAAAGAATTAGTTTAACCAAAGTTAAAAATCCTGGCACCATGTTGTATATCAGTAATCATTAACTGATATGCATTATAAATCTAGCGTGTGAATAAGTTTGCTTACATATTCTAATAATGACATAATATTCACTTAATTTAACTGGTTATTTTCATTACTTAATCCTTAATAGATAATTGGACAGAAATTGAGAGATTTATCAGTTAATAATTTGATTAGAATTATTAAGCGAACAACTAGTTAATGCATAAAAGCACCTAAGTAAATTTCAAATTAATCTTATTTGTAAGATATATATGTAACATTTTTTTTATTTGCTTACTCCAGTTAAAATTAAGGGAGTAGAAGTGATTATTATGAATTATTTTGATAATCAGTTATTATCTATGATTATTTAACCTATTACTTAAGGAAAGTTACGAGTAAGAAACACTGAAACGAAAATCATATTCGAAATGATCAAAGATTCACCCTTGATCTATTCATGAATGATTTATACATAACCATAGGTTTTTCAGCCGTTTTCTGAGTTTTGTGAAGTTGAATATAAGTTATTAATTTCGAAACTTCATATGCATCTAAATCCTAATAAATTCTAACATATGGCTCATATTTCAAATCTAAAAAACATTTATATATTTCTATAAACTTAATTTGGACCAGCATCATCAAAACTATAATTTATTAAATTAATTAACAGAATAAAACAAGTGCTGTATGATATGGATGAGATTTGTTTTATTTTAGATTTATAAAGTGGATAATAATAAGCGGTAAACGACTTAATCGTTTTAATAAATAAAATCGTTTTAATAAATAAATGTATAGAAATTATATAAGTGGACTCTTAAGTGTTAAGTGTGCGCTTTAAGTGTATATAATTAAAGGTGTTATCTTTTAATCAAAGAATAAAATTTTTCTTGAAAATTAGAGCACATTTTTAAAAATATTTATTTAGAATTGGTATTATTCAAATCGTAAATTAAACTACAAAAATATTTTTCGCCATACATAATCAGTCTTTAATATTGTCTACATAACGTACAAAACATTATTTCCTTTATAATGAAAAAAAATTACATATTTTATTTATTAAAAATATAAATATGAAATTTTATTTATTATATAATACTATTGAAGAATAAAACAAAAAGGGGAAAAGAATAAACAATATATCATATTGATATTGTAAAATTGTTGTATAGAATAAAAAAAAGTAATTGAAAAAGTTTATATCAATAACTGATTGACCAGTATAATATTGTCTAAAGTAAATCAAATATTGTATAAGTTATATAGCATGAATTGGAATGCTATATATTTGAATTACCTTTATAAAACAAAAGCGGAAAAACATACATTTTCATATGTAGATATAACACATACGGTAAGAATAATAATAAAAATCATTGTTTTTAGTAAGTTTTGGCATATTAAATGAGTTTCTGAAAAAACAGGCTTTTATGCATTGTTCTTTAATTTTTAATGGTATTTAATATTCTTTCCTTACTATTTATCATTTTCAAAAGACCGTATTATGCACTTATGCACACTATAAAATAATTTTTTAATATATATATATATATATATATATATATATATATATATAAATACATAAATACGAGAAATTTTACACGACTTAATCAAGCATAAAACAGAATTATAAATATTCTCATTTATCTTTCTTTATTTTAAGTTGTTTTTTCCATCAGATTTATTTTCCAATTATTTTTCTTTACATATAAAAATGAATTAATCCTTCAAAGAATTTATATTTTATTTCTTTTCAATAATAAAGCGAAATGTTTAATATTTCTATTAAAACTTTACATTACTAGAATACTTATTTCTAACAATGAAACTACAGTTACATAAAACTATTTAATTAAATATATTTTTTAAAAAATAGCCATACAGTTGAGTCTGAAATATTGTTGTACGAATAATACATTTATGAAAAGCTAAAATTCAGTTTTTTCTCGTAAGTTGTAGAAAGTTAGAAATAATGCAAGAAAAAGTTTAATAAGTCAATCTTGTCTGAAATTCTCAGATGAAACTAAAGTAAAATACTTTTCAATGTAATATCAAAAACTGTTTTAATAAAAATAACTATAATAGCAAATCGTTAAGTATTTAATTAAATATAGTTTCATTTAATTAAGTCTTAAATCATCGTAAAAG
Source organism: Nephila pilipes (assembly GCA_019974015.1). Lineage (NCBI taxonomy): Eukaryota > Metazoa > Arthropoda > Arachnida > Araneae > Nephilidae > Nephila > Nephila pilipes. The sequence continues at coordinate 220,921 of BMAW01079938.1, read as the reverse complement.
TTTCGTGAAAAATATAAATAGTTGATTACAAATTTCAAAACTTTCCCTTCCCAATAAAAAAACCCCCGAAAATGACACTTTGTCATTTTCTCAAAAGGGTAAATGCTATAATGAATGACGAATGAATGGAATTACACGATTATTATTTAAAAGGAGCTAAATAGTTTCCCTAATTATTCATGATTTTAGAAACTTATATTCTTCTCGGATGCTAGATATCTGTACACAATATACCATATGAAAATTTTCGCACATATTACATGTGTCGAAAAAATTGAAAATCAATTATAGGTTTATGAAACAGAGTTCTTTTTATACAGGTAAACTTAGAAATGTTTATTTATGAGAATCTAGCTACTACGGAAAAACTTTATCAAACATTGCGTGTTGAAGATATGCAAATGCAGGAAAAGTGGTAGTCCATTTAGACATATGACTTTTAAATGGTACCCTTAATTATCATTATTGTAACCTCTTGGAACACTGAATTCGGATATCCCTTTTTGTACGTGAACACTTACAATGTAACAAAAGCTTTAAGGGAGATATGATGAATCTTTTGAAATAAAAGATTCAAACATAAGGAATTTATTTATTGCTAAAAAAAGTCTTTCAATGAAGTGAAAGGCGGAAAAAGAATGAAATCGAAAAATGGATGCATTGTGTATGTGAGATTGTTTACACCTGCATCAAGGTATTACTTTTATAAAAGACGAAAATACTAATAACTATTGATAACAACAAATCTTTTGAAAATAACTCAAAAATTAAAATATTTAAAATTTAATTCGAGACATGAGCATATTCATGCGATACATGATAATCTTTACAAATTAGCAATATTAGAAACAACAAATGATAAATTTACTCATAACTCTTAAATCACAATTGATAACTTCACACATTCACTAGGTTTGTCGCGTATCTTTGGCTTAGGATAGGACGGTTTAAAGTAAACTAATGGCCCTCAGGGGCTCGCAGTTCTAATTATACTGTAGAGATCCGAGTAAAATCTGAATATGGGCTATATAGGTAATGGTGCTGATGTGTGTGTGTATTTATTGGTTCCATGATTTCGATAACTCAGTAGGAAATAATATTTGACGATATATGATACTGCTGCAAATATTGTCCAATAGATGGTTATGTGCAGCTGAACTATTTGCAACTGTAAATATTATTTTGCAATGACCATGTCTCTGGACAAAATGGAGCACACATTAATCGTATAATTGTTTTATCAGAATGATAGCATAGGTGAACTCGTTCTCCGTCAGTTTCGGTGAGTGGAATGTTTTAGGAAATGACCCATGTCCTGTAAAAATGCATCATAAAATGACTCATATGCATGAAAAAATCAATTATCTCTAAGTCGTGTCGAGATGAGGACGATGTGCTACTAATCTGGCTTTTGGGGAGGAAATAATTTTCGCAAGTTCACCTAAGATTTTATTAGCCAATGTACTGTACTTCGGGAATTGCCAATCCTTCCTCAACCATGAGCATGTTTATCCGCAAAATTTTAAAGTGTTATCCATAGAAGTTGAACATCTTACTAAAATTGAAAGCAATTGATCATTTTTCGCGTGTTTATTTTGATTTGCGTTTTATTTAGATGATGCATGTGAATGAGCGGTGGTCGTTACCTACACTAGAATCAGTCGAGACTCATTTTCCATGGAGCAGTACATGGTGCAGAAAATTTCTGAGAGAACTGGTTGTCATGATGTTACCATTAGAGCAATCGGTACTTTTATCTACTTAGAATGGCCATAAGTAATAATTTTAACCACAAAATTGAATTCAGAATTAATATTTGAATTTTTATGTAAACACTACAATAAAAATTTCAAATGAATTATTTAAAGCGATTTAAAACAAATGCAACCTTTTAGAAAGAAATATTGTGTGCTACATGAAATAAATTTCTTTATTTCAAGAAAAAAATATTGTATTCTTTTCAGCAATTATTTGTCATTGTAGCCTTACGAATAACTTGTAGTATAGTTTGAGAATTCTTCATAATTTCACTAATAGATATAACATATGATGATAAATTTAATTCTAAATATTTTTTTGGCAGAAAAAGCATTTTTAACATTAATTATTCATAATTTCAAAAGGCTTAGAGTTTATTTCTTTGACAAACAATGTAATAATCTCTAATTGCTTAAAAGATCAAAATAAAAGATATTCGAGAAAATTGCAAATATTAACGCGATTTAAATGAAAAACAAAAATTCGCGTAACTGTAAAATCTAGAATGTTGAAAGAAACATAAATAGACCATATGGCTGCAGCCAATCATGTCGTGCAATAAGATTGAGTATATATGTATACTCACATGATGAAGTTGTTAAGATTTACTGTTTTTGTGAGCTTTTTGGAATTATTAGCTACGATTTAATGTAAAGCGTTCAAAACACAAACAGGTGTTTTTGATTAAACCAATAAACATTTGTAGTTTTTTCACCATTGTCTACAACCTTTGAAGAAAAGCGCTTGGAAGTTGTATCTGTCCAAATTAGTGATTATTCTTTTCAATTTAGTTGCATTTTTTCAACAATTGAAGTTCCTTTTCTTAACAAAAAAGTCTGGAAGTTTCCGGAATGTGAACAAACTGTTTGTTGTTAAATTTCTTCCCATAAAAAGAAAAGTATCATTAAGTTTCATAGCAACATATCTACTAAGCCGCACACTTCTTCTTTCCCCTCTATTTTTATCCTTTCTTGAATACATAAAACCGTCTAAGAAGTATTTTTTTTCTTTGCATCCAAAAAATCAGCCAGAATCTTAATTTAAATTATAAGTCTTATTTGCCTGTGACCAGATAAATTTGTAGCGTGTTTAGCATGACTACAGCAGTTCGTCGACTGCTATAGTTTCTTCTGCTGTAGGAAATAACAGTGAAATTTTCAAAAAAGGAGACCATAACTAGGAAGAAAAAAAATATTTTTAACAGATGAGTCAAACGATTTAACTTATTTTCAAACCACAGGGAAAGTATAATTTCATTGAAATGATTTTGCAATTTCGATCCAATGAAATATGAAAGGCACCTAATTTTTGATCAAACTTCTTTCATGTCTATCAAGGAACAGCCTTTGTTTCTCATGCTTATACTAGTGTATTTAAAGCAAACATTTCCTCTAAGGAAATTTTTATGATGCTGACTATAAGAGAAAATATCTTCTTTTAACTTGAATTTTTAATTATGCTTAAATATGGATACGAAAAACAGCAAAAGTGAAGGCAAATCTTTATTTCTTTCAATATTTTTCTTAGCACACAGAAAACGAATAGATTAGGGTTCATCTTTCAGTTTGTTTTTTGAGGCATATTTCTTGATGTAGTTAGGCATTCATTAGGAATTTGTTATTATGTTCAACTCTGGGGATGATGTTTCCCTGAAATTCCATTAGATTTTTGGTGATGATTTCGTCATCCATTTTTTCTTCCGAGGATGCCGAGTTTGTTCAAAACATTACTTCTTAAGGTTTCTAAAAATATGAATCAATAATTTCATAATCTTGTCCATAACTTAAATCGGGTTGATAAAAAAATGTGCTAAGCACTTATCAAAAGTCCTTTTGAATATGGGTTTGAAAAAATAGCCGTAAGGCAAGTGAAATTATCGATGAATTGAAATAGTGTTACTGATTTACTTTTAGCTACAATGGTGACGCAAACTATCACAAATGAAAATGAATAAATAAATAAATAACACAGTGACGCCCCAGTCAGATGCGTACGTTTAGGGAATAAAAGATAAAATTAGTTGAAAAAGGGATAGTTCAATAGATAGACGATTAAGCTTTTCATGGAGTCTTTTTGATCAATTTTGTCGCTTTATGCAGAACTTTAATTTATATGCTTGTCGTAAAATATTGGAAAAAATTGCAAATTACTTAAAAAAAAAATCACAAGTATAGTAAAAATTATGAAATTTAAGGGAGATGGCAAGGATTTTTTAAAAAAAATTGTTTCTCAAAATAACCGCTTTATTCTTTCAAGTGTAAGGGAGACTTATATTGCTGTGACACCACTGTGTTAATGTCAGACACCGTAACTTCTCATACAGCAATTTGTTAAAAAATGTGATTCCCATGATGTACGTGTCCTCTAGCGTATCTTTTATGGTGCAGAAAAGTGTTTAAAGTTCGTAGTGCAAATTTCTGTACCTCCAACTCTATAACGCCAAACATGACATATAGAAAATATAATTAGATGGAACAATATAACTGTAATGGAAGGTAATATTTGAAGAAAGAAAGAGTAAGAAGAAAATATAAGAATGGGATAAGAAGGATTGCAATCTATTCGCTTTTTTCGTCATTGATTTGTGTTTTGGTTGAAAAACTATTTCTTATGGAAACATTTCGTATCATTTTCTTCAAAATTCCTAACAATATATTTACCAAGATGATCAGATCTGTATCATTTTGAATTCTATCTGTGGGAATTCATCAGAGATATCTTATACCAAGGACGAGTGAATAATGATGGAGTTGAAAGTCACTATTTTCCGCCATATTTCTCACATTCTTTCAGAAATATTGTCCTCAGTCGTCGATAATGTAGTGTTAGACCAACTATACATACACATGAAGCATACAAGAAAGTAGTACATAAAAACTTATATAAATAAAAAAAATGCACTTCCGTCTTACCTGCCATCTATTATCAAAAATTCCAGTTACTATGTTTTTAAGCTATATCTCTCCCCATCCTTCCACAAGATCTATATACGATTCATTCAGTATAAACGAAACAATGGCTCTCTGAGCCCCGCCAATTTAATATTAACTTACATGTATTAAACATTATTGAAAAGTTTATGTTTAATACTAACCATACTCATTTTCTGTTGCTACGATTCTTAGCAAATTTTTAAATTGTCTATGAATTTCCGAAATTATTTGAAATGGTTTCATAAAATATCAGTGTTTCGCTGTCTTAAGTAGTCAGAGAGAAAGAGAGGGAAAGAGAAATTACCACTGGTATACTTTGAAGCTTTCGATCAATTTAGATCTTGAGTATGACAATAATATTTCATTATATAGTTATTTACATGAGTATAATATTCTGAATATAACTACATAAAATTGAGTGAAATATAGAAAAAATTCAAACAGTAAATTATACATTCTTTGTATTCTACAATAATAGCAGTAATTCACCAATAAACTACATTAATCATAGCTATAAGTATGTAACAATAAAATTAAACATTCTCTTAAATTTTATTTTTCATTCAATATTTTAAGATATTTGTATATTTTGTAGGATTTCATCAGCATACTATATCGGCAAATAACCATAAATAAGTGTACAGTAATCTTTAATTGAAAGAATACTCACTTTTTAAATTTGACACTTATTTCATTTAAATATTATGAAGCTACATTAATCCTTTTGTACATTTTCCGAACAAATATTGCAAGCACACACGTTTAGAAAAAATTGCATTATGCAAAATAATTTTTCATCATAAAGACACGAAAAGCAATGAGCTTAAAAGTGCATGATAAATGACCTACTGTCAAACATACATAAACCAGTCGACTATACGGTACTAAACAACCAAGCGAAAACTGTAAAAAAAAACCCACTATTTTCTTTTCGTAGTTATTGATGGAAGAGTTCGTAAAAATTCTCCTTCTTCATCTTTTTTTAGGAGGAAAAAAGAGAAAAAGTCAGGGAGAATCGCGGAGCGAGATCCTTACTTACCTGAATTGCTTTCTCGGACAGTATCAAGTCAAAGCTTTTAGCTAGTGTTAGAAGTAAAAATCCTACCCCTTTAAAGGATGACGGTAACTTTGAATCATAAACTTCAAGCCAAACTGATAATAAAAAAAGAACGATAAACTGGAGTTAAAGGGTGAGTTTTGATATAAAAAAGGTACAATAAGATATAAAAGAAGCAGGATGGAGGAGTTTTTGCGTAGGTGACAGGTTATACTCCTAAGAAAGAAATTTACTGAAGATAAAATAGTGACCGAAAATCCTATTATAGCATAATGGCAGAAAAATGCTTAAATTATTATTCTTCTATTTTTAAAAGATACAGAGAGAAATATGTGCACTATTGCTAACACTCTTCAAGTTAACTCATATCTATCTCAAAGTTTATGTCAATGTATTAAAATATATTGATATCTTATACATAAAAATGTATTTTTCCATCGAAAACAAATAGATAAAAATAAAAGATACCTATTAAATGATATTTTTCTGAAAATAAATAGTTAATTTCTTGAAATAATTTTATAGAACATATGTTTTCAAATAATAGACTAGCTGTTGCTATCTTTAGGAATGTGAAGAAAAGAAAGTGTTTATATACATTAATTAAATAGTGCGTAATATGAAGCAACTCGAAATACTCTCAGAAGAAGTCGTTAAAGTATTCTAATACAAAAAAGAAAAAAAAATATTAATTTTATCAAATCGAAAGCTGTAGCGGAGATTTACTTCACTTCCATTAGTGTAATAAAATTTCACACAACGAAACGGCTTTCATACAAGAAAACCTTTATTCTGTAAAAAGTGTCCCTTTTATTTTTTTGTCTATTTCTTTGTTGTGAAATAATTAGTTTATATACTATGTAAAATATTTTATATATAAATGAAGGAAAATAAATTATATAAGAAAAAACAATAAAAGAAATTTAAGTGCAATTAAATAAAAATTCAGAAAAATATGCTGTTAAGTTTTAAGAAAAACATAATTTTTTTTGTCAAGGGTATAGAAAAATTTGTTTAATTCAATTCTTATCCTTTATAGTTTGAAAAATTAATTCACAACAATGCACATTGAATGAGATCACATAAGACGTAGCAGTTTTACATTGCTTATCAATAATCATAACTAAATTAAACAAGATTCGTATAGATTAGATATAATTTATGAAGTGATATAAGTATATCAGATCAAATGCATATAAAATCTAATAATAATTTAATATTAAAAGGTTAAAGTGAGTTGATGATATGGAATTTAAGTGAGATGTCTAAAGAAATGGCTTGTAATCTACGAAGCGACCACAGATATCTGAGAAGAGATAAGTGAATAATTTAAGAACCAAGCTCTCAACTTTTACTTTATTTTTATTTGAACATGAGTCAATTGGAAAAAATTAGTTATTTTATCATAACAATCCATAAGTCAAGAAAGCTTAGTTCACGTAGCCATACAAGATTTAATAGATGTTAACATTAAATTAAATAATACTTATAATTTGAATTAAACTAAACTACTTGTTGCATATATATTTTTCATTTCATTGTTCAATTTAGTGAGTATGCATTATATGGCTTAAAGTTATAAATGAAACTAGGACTGCTAAGAACTAAATTTCTGAAGATATTTTATGTTTAAAATAAATCTAAAATAACTTACTTTTACGATAAAATTAATCTTAATAAATTTCATTATTATATATAACCAATTAGATTTATATGAATTTTTTAACGATAAAATTCACCTGAATGAATTTTATAAATAAATATCACGAGTTGATTTTGAATGAGTCCTTAAGTCTGACTCTGCATCATTTGAATATCATTTGATAATACTGATAAAAATATTTTTTTTGGTAAATTTTAACAAATGTAAATAACCATAGCTTTGTTAATAAAGAAAATATTCATAAAAAAGTTAATTTTTTTCTAATTTCTAGCTATTTATGTTCATTAATGCATCACATGACGTTACTTTATTGTATTTTGAAGTCCATGGTTTCTACTAATAAATGACCCTGAAAAATAATGATATAATACACATATACCAATATGACGGTATTATGACGAATGATGATTTAATCATTCTTTTGGAATAATTATTGAATCAGTGTTGCATTTGAAATGTTTAAGTGTATAAATTCTGCTGATAATGGTAGCTGTATTTGTTGAGAATTTTTAAGGAATGTTCGCAGAAGAATCGAAATTTCTTTACCTAAAATTGTCAGTAAACGGTATTTTATTTGTGAAATTGGAGAGTGTTTAAGCCTTACATACCTCACTTCTGCTACTTACGTTGTTCTATTCGGTTTCGGGAATGGATCAAAGAAAATATGACTTCAATGCATTTTGACGTACCAATTGCCTTTAAATATTTCTTAGAAATCATTTACGGGATTGATAATTTTGTATGACTTCAACAGCAAAATGAATTTTTAGTCGCTTAAGGATGTGCGAACCCCAACGTCAATTTTATATTAAGATATATTCATCAAATAGATAATCTTCTTGTACTACAGTCTCCTATTAACTATATCCTTTAATTCTGGGGTGGTCAAAAGTTTTTTCTCGGGGCCACTTCGTGGAAGTAGAGAATAGTAGCGGATCGCATCTTTTAAAATAATTGCAATCTTTGATTAATTCGCCTTTACAGAAAAGGTATACATTGTACCATAATAATGAATAGATATAAATAAAAAAAATAGTGGCAGTTTTATTCAGTTTATTTTTTGTGATAAATTTAAATAATTAACAGCTACAAGTACCTTTAATTTTAGAATCAGTTTAATGAGACAAATGTATCCCATCACATTTTCTTTTTTACTTGGTTTTTTAAATCAGAAGTCAGAACGCTTGTTGCCAGTGAAGTAATATCTTCTGTGGAGCCTTTATGTTTACTCTTGTTGATTTTCAATAAGAGATGTTTCGCTCTCAGAAATATATATACACCCAAAAATAGAGAACATTGATCTGCAAATTTCTTTATACATAAAAGATATTTAGCAGAAAAAAAAATTGTAGAAGTTAACTAATGTCACAGCATTAAATATTTCTTTCAAAGTGTGATCTAACTGCATATCAGTAAGTTCAAGTTTCAGCTCTTCTGGAGCTTTGTTAATATATGACATAATCGGATAAGATAGAGCATTCAATTTAAGCTCAGTTCTTGAAAGCTTGGATACTGTTGGAGATGGTATCCACCAAGCCAAAATAGGGAGAGCAGTTATTGTAATCAAATACACATTTATTTACAGTCTCTACGTGCCAATCACACATAAACAAATAATTATACTATTTACAAACTATACAAGGCTTCCAAATAGCCCATATTACAATTTAACTCGCTTTGCGGTCAGGAGAAGTAACCCACCTTATGCGGTCAAGATCCAAGAGCACTCTGAAAATATTACCCATGAACCCGTGCGCTCTCACTTACACGAGGCAAGGAGCCTCCTGGCGGGATCCGAGTAATTTATTTCCAACAGATACCTACTTGTGACCTCGGCCACCAAGTTCTACAGGTGATCCCTAATCTTTGCAGAAACACTTTCATTTATTTTGTGTTTTCCTAATGAAGTAAAATGTTAAATACTAAATAGAAATAGGTTTCTCTGAAGGATTTTACGCACTGGAATGAAATCTCAAAATAACGTTGATTTTTCTGACCGTCTTGGTGGGCCAAAAAAAGGAAAACTCTTCGTGTTCCATTAGAGTCCGCTGACCACTATTTGCCTTTTCCTGCTTCAGCTGGTGAAAAATGCGTACTATTTCATAGTCCTGAAAAGGAAGCTAGGAAATATTATGTTACTTTAAAGAATCATTTGGAGCTTATTGTCTTAACCTAAGCATGATAGAATGACCCTAAAGCCAATTGCTAAGTCTACAGATTCAGAAGTGGAATTTATTGGCTAATAATGTAAGTAATTTCATATATGGAAGCTGATATATACATCTCATTAGTTTTTATAAAAAAAGATTATTAATCTATACTTTTCCAACGATATTCCATGCATCTTGGTATCTTTAGGTCTGTGTCATAAACCCTGCGAATGGCGAATTTTTATCGATGCTTCTAAAATGATGCAAAAAACACATACAATGGATATAAATGTTACTCTATTCCTGTAGGATATGTGTTTGGTGAAAATAAAGTTATGATATCTTGTAGAAGCTATTACTTATGCTGGAAGATGATTTTAAGGAGAAAATCTGTTCAAGTTTTAAATTCATTTCTATCCTTTAGCCAATGCAACAAGGTGTTACAAGATATCCATACTTTGTGTGCAAATAGCATAGAAACTCACATATATACCTATCGAAGTTGATAGAACCGAGTAAGAAAAATGTAATAAACCGATCATAAGTAGCACAATTGAGCAATTGGTATTTCCATTCCTTACCATGCTAAAATTGATAAAATGTTTCATAAAAGCTCTCGCTCGTGATGCTAAGGCATTTGTATTTTTGCGAAATTTGTTTCCGTTAATATCGTGTTCTGAAAGAAAGGAAGGTTTACTTATAAGTCCAGATATTTGAGAACTTAGGAAAAGTGATCAATTTGAAATTGTTCCTACGAAGATAAAAAAAAAGACGCATGGTATTCATTTAAAAACGTTGAGGGTATTATTTTATAGAATAACAAAATTACTAAGTACAAAAGTACGGTTCAAAATACGGTGAAACATTTTACTTTGGTTCACACATGTTACTAAAATTTCATTTCTTACAGTACCACCTAGAGTCTTTTCTTCAGATAAAAGGAGTGCAATAAATGCGTGATGGACAATTTTACCCAAATATATTTATTAGGGAGTCTCGTTGTCGACCGCAATGGAATAAAACAATACTTGCCGACTATTAATGCCAGAACAAGAAAGAAGATACCAAAAATGTATGCAAAAGCTAAAAAATATTAAAAATTACTAATGTTCTTAAAAAAATGTACTTAAAGTATACATTCCACAGGGTAAAATATATGAAGGCTTATTGAGTCTAATTTTAACATCTTACTGTGTAATCTCCTAAAAAGAATATTCTTTTAATTTAGTTTTTATTAACGTCACACTAAAAGCAACACGAGGGCTTTTGGCGACGAACCTCATAATTTTGAACCTCGGTCAAGTGATGAGGACGACACCTGAGCTGGCACCTCCCCCCATCCTAACTTTCACACCACTCCAACGGCAAGACTTTGGGCCCCGAAAGATTTAACGTACATAAGATCCGGCTACACGGTGGGTCTATGGCAGCCAAGGAGGGTCTATGGCAACCTCCGGTCACGAATCCGAAACCATGAGCAATAGGCTACCGCGGCCACAAAAAGAATATTAAATTGGAATAAAAATATATATCAATCATGCAAACAAAAACAAGAATCGACTATAAGTTATATTCATCAAACTTATTTTCATGAGAATGTACCACACAAATTAAAATATTAGCTTAGAAATATCGAAATATAACTTAGGAAAAAAAATTAAAAAAAAAAACAACTTTTGTTTATTATTTTTATTTCGAATATTTATTTAAGAGATAATAATCTGATTATATATATTTCAGTTAATGATATTATTAAGTTAATTGAGGTATCATTTAAACAGTGAATATAAAAAAATAACTTACTTTCGAAGTAAACTATAAGTATACTATAATGTTTGTTAGTAAAAATTATTAATGTTGTACCAATACCGAAAATTTAATTTAATTTGAAGCGGTTATGATATTATTTTAAATGTACTTTGTACAAAGAGATTTAAAATTAATGAATACAAATCTCCACACTAATTCGTTGAAAACAATAAATTAAATTTCACACCTTAACTTAGAATGGTACATTATAAATAATGTTAATAAATTGATATCCCATAAAAGTAAATTATTTGCAAACGTAGAACTTATTTAATCATAGTGTGTTCGCGTATTTTTGTATAGCTTACAGATTTATTTATCTCACATGGTATTTTACTTTTGTCTTCAATCATTATGATCAAGAATATCTTCTCAATTATCATTTATTGATAATAAATTAATGACTTAATCAAAAATATTGAATTTAAAATTCTTAATTTCGTTATACAACCACCAGTATATTTTAATAAATTATTCCTTAAATTTTATATATTGAATGTTTATTACTTATGTGTATTTCTTATGTTTTTTATTCCTATTTCCACATTATTTCAATACAAACCATATTCAATCACCTATTTATCACATCTATAGATCACACAAACACAAAAGTTCTATTCCAAATGTGTAACCTTGATTATGTTCATCAGTATCTTACGAAATAAATACTTTTTTTCATTTTCAATACTTTGCAACATTAATCATTTCGATATATCTAAAAACGTTACAGAAAAGAATATCCTCACTTAAACTAGGGAATTTACTCACGTATGTCTGAGACCACTGCTTGCATCAGTGAAGAGGATTTGTATCCGAACGAATCATCAATAACTAGAGAGTTTCTTTTGTAGATAGACGAATTCTCCGGCTACGCTTGGTGCGTAAGGATTGGAAGGTTACTCATTCATCATAGTCTTAAGAGGATGGCAGCTAGTTTTTGCGCTCACCATTATTTTCAAAAGAAACTCGGAAATGTTTTTCTAAGAGGTGATTTGTGGGTCTCGAAGACCTGTTGCGAGAAGGAAAATTGTTTTTCGTTATAGCCACAAAATTTATTTTCCATTATAAGCCCTCTTAATCAAGAATTGATTTGTAAATAGAAAAATATCAAAGTACTGTAGTGCAATTTAGTTTGATAAATTAATTTTGATGTACAAGTTGAAGCCTAAAAACGGTTGCTGTTGATATAATTGATTAAATTTTGTTTTCTACTCGGATGAATGAAGGAAAATTTTTAGTACTTACAAAAAGTAATTTATGAAGAAATAATTTTAAGGATATTTCTTTATTTATGCATTTGAATTTTAATCTTATAAATTTACGTTGCCTTTAAAACCTCAGTAAAATAAATGACTAGATAATTACATCAATGCTTACATCAATCACACATCGTGGAGATGTGTGACTACTTTGAGTTAAGAAACTCATGCCTCGGAAATCAAAATGGCTAACTATATGCTTCAGCGATAAAGACATATTTTTTATGGATGACCCAAATTATCTGGACCCAAGTTCTCAGAGGTGATAATTAAATATTCGAGAAAAACAGCACTTTGCTATACAACTCTACATTATAAACAACCTTGTACATGTACGATTAAATTGCCAGTTTAATTTGGTCAGCTATTAGTTTGGATCTAAATTAAAGGGAAATTCTTTAGGAAGCACTATCTAGAAATGTGTAAGCCAATGACTGAAAATTTTCAGACTGTCGGTGTTAAGCATCAAATAGACCAGCTGAAAAAAAAAAAACCAGAAATTTTTTAAATTCTGATCTGCTGCAAATCTTAGATTAAAGGATGATTGTTAGAAAACTCAAAATTATAAGAAATTAAGATTTCAAAATTTGAACGAAAACAAACAAATCTGTATTTGTTTATTTTTATTTTTTAGGAAAGTGTATTTTTTGTTTTAATTTTGTACTAAAAATGTGGTAAACTTTAAATGATGTATTAGTTCGGTTGCTAACTGAAACTGTGTTTTTCTATACTGACCCAAAAATATCACTAGTCCATTTATTTATGAGACGCGTTACAAGAGACAAATTAAAATCTAAGTTAAGATTATGAAAGAACAAATTACATATTTTTTTAAGTTGAAATTTTTTATTTTATTAAAAAAAATATTCTTTTCAAAATAAGACCGAAAAAATTATAAAATTTATTTGAAAGTGATTTCCATGATATATATTATAAGCCAAATAAATATAATGAATCAATCACTTAAAAATTTGATTTAATTTTTATCAGTAATTCATCTATTATTATTGATAGAAGAGAATATTAAATGTAATTGAAACATTCTCCCTCTTGAACAAAACATTCATAACTAAGTAAAAAGTGTTCTTTTTACAGCACAAATGGCAACATCGTTTTATTTTTTTTTATTGCTGTTATATTGAATAATATTTTTTAGCAACACTTTATTAAAATTTTAGCAATGTGACCTCTGTTTTTTATTGAATATAGTACATAAAGGTAAGAAGTGTTTTATGATATTTTGTGAGATATTTTTACTAGAAACAACTAATTAAAATAAATGAGTTCTGATACTGTAAAGCGAATTATGATAGGATATTACGACCAAGGTGTAATAATTATGTAATAAATTATAAATTGAAATAAATATAAATATTTAATGGGTACTTAAATTAAATTAATTTGTTCTAAAATGATCTAGTAATACTATTTTCCTATATTTTAGGTTGGAACGCAAATTGCTGCTTCTGTAAGGTTCAAAAGTTATGGAAGCTGTCTATGTATTAATAATAATTTTTAGGAAGGTTACATGTCAATTTCCTCAATGATTCATTCTCTTAGATAAAACAAAACTTTCACAGCTTACAAATAGCGTAAGTTATTGAAACTGTAATTGAACAATTAAGGTCACGAAACAAATTCGTAATCATAGAAATTTGGCTTTGATATCAAGTTATCAATAAAAAGAGATATTTTAATTAATGAATATGTTTGAAGAATGCAAAATGCAAGACTTAGACATAAATCTGTTAAATAACTTCAAAGCTTAACAATGTTACAACTTTATAATCTATAAAAGTAATTGTTTCTTCTTTCAGGAACAATTATTCTTTCACTGAAATATAATATGAAGAATACATAATTTAAAGATATGTTAATGTTTACATTTAAAATGATAACATTAACATATTTAACCATTTACAGTTAAAATGATACATCAATTTAACTGTAAATGTATGTATTCCTAAGTGTAATTTAACTTATTGATAATTGTACTTTTTTATATTTCATTTGTGTATTGTAATATTTGATTGATTTATATGCAGATAAAAATATTTTTTTTTATAAATTTAACATAGTTAACCATAAGAAGAAATTCCCATGATAAAAATAATTAAAATCAGTCATAATATTCCTAGAAACATGTATTTAAATTTTTTAGCAATCACAATTTGTTAATATAATATATTTCAAGTTAGATCGAGGTTCTAGTACATTATTGATCTCAAAATATTAAAATATTGCTATTTAGAAAGAAATAAAGAAATGTTTTTCTTTTTTTAAATTTTATAACAGTACAGAGCCCAAACATTTTTTAATATCCTTCAAACTCAATAATTCATCCGAAAGTCAGACAAAATTGTTTTTCGGATATTACATATCTGTCATCGAGATATCTATTTCAAAAATTCGTTTGGCATCTTTGTGAAATTTCTCGTTTCTTTATAATTAAAAAAAGAAAACATTGCGACTTAGAAATGATTAACTTCGTAGAATCATTTGAATATTTTTCTAAAAAAGATCATAATGTTCGATATTAGAAATAAAAAGCACCAAAGAATGTATAAGTAAACGAGAAAGGAACAAACAAATCGGGGCATAATTCAATTACATTTCATCTTTTATCAATCCTCGCATTCTGCTGACCCACAGCTGTTGTTCTTTACAGGAACAAAAGCAATTTCATGGTATAAGAAGTCTCTGAACTCGCTATCCATTATGTAGCGGAGTTTTCTAGCTATTCAATTGAAATGCTTAATATCATTCCATTTTCAATTCTTTCTTTGTGTCTGAATAGAATGAGAATATCACATTACAGTTCTATGAATTGTGAGTATTGTTTGGAATAAAGAAAAGATACTGTTTTTGTTCTCAGAAAAACATGTATATAGTTGTTCTCTTTTGCGAAAATAATGTTATAATGTTATCTTCGTTTTTTTTTCTCTATTAATCTTTAATAACAATAATATAAAATTGCATTTTAGAGAATCACACATTTTTATTCATTTTTTCTGGTATCACAAAAATATATTTGTTATCTATTATCAGGCGTAAATTTATTAAAGTGTTGTAGAAGTCTTCAAAGTGTTATAAAAACATTAATCAAGGGAAATTTTCTAAGATATTGTGCTATATTTGCTGAGAAACGATATTTATACTTCAAAATCCTATTAACTGTATTTATGTATTAGCACCGGTTTGTACGTATACACGCGTTTGATCGTATTTCATTTGATCGTATTGTCATTATTGGTACAAATAATGACATAAATTCTTAAAGAAAATCTATTAAAAGGAAAATGGAGAGCAAAATGTTACTTACAGTTTTGTTAAAATAATTGAAGAATCAATGAAACTCAGTGAAGCTTAAAATATATAATATTAAAAATAGAAAAAAATAATCGGTATTTATAAAATATATTTTGAGCAACATACTAAATAATGTATTATATACATATATAAATATAAATATATTTATATATATGTATACAAAATAAATAATTATATATATATATATATATACTAAATAAGAATTATATACAAATTAGAAATTTTAGCAAAATATGCATTTTAAAGTTATTTTGGGATATAATTTTGAAATATTTGAGGAAATTTAAGTTTTTGAAATCATCTCAAGTGGGTGTTCTATTAAATTACGATACAGGATTTTTAAATAATGTTTATTCCATAAGTAATAATATTCAACTTCCAAATGTTTTGAATGTGTCAAAAAAAATATCTTTTTTTAGTATCCTAAATTCTTTAATATATTTTAAAATATGAATCATTTATGTTAAGTCATCTGAAGAACAGTATACACATTCAATGGTTAAAGACAGATGTTGTTAAGTATGGGTGTCTATTTATACATTAAACTCATGGTCACGAATCGCTAGATAAAAATAATGTGTCTGAAACGATAAATCTTTTACAATACATAAAACTTTTTAAAAACATTGTAAATATTATCATATTTCTCTTCATTCTTTGTTCCTAGCATGATCATTGATGTCTAACCGTAATTATACGTGTTTACAAAATACATCATGCACACACAAGTTATGTAATATTTTCCTACCCCATAATTAATTTAGTTATAACTTAACAGAAATTATTTGCAATTATTTATTAAGTTATTTTTACAATATGATGTGATTTTAAATAATAAATTGAAAATATTATGAACTTGATCTGAAATCTGACTCTAGTTTTAATCGAATATCAAACTATATTTTGTTATTATCGATAAATTACTTATAATGAGTATCATTAACACACACACACACATATATATATATATATTCAGTTTTTAAATCATTACTGAAATATATGCAAAGCTACCCTTCATTTTTTTTGGAAATAATAATAAAATGAATGAAGATGTCTTTGTTCTTAACTCGCTCAAAACGCATTAATCAAATAAAATGAGACACCATAGAAAATAGCTTTTTTAATTTACTGCAATAATAACATTCTAACGGAGTTCACCAAAAAACATTATATCTCATTGTTTGTATTCATCAATCTTGCTAAAATTACTCTTCCAATATCCAAGACCAAGGGTCCCGACCCTAATGTATTTGAGACTTACTGTAGAAATGAGAGAATTACTGTTGCCGAGCAAAGCATTATTGGGAAAAGCTCAGCTGTTATTATTGCTCGATTTCTTCAACGTGAGCAAAGCGCCACTTTATATGACCGGGCAACATGTGGAAGTGAGGAAGGAAAAAATAGATGTGTGGGCTGAGATTGCTTTCTTATTTTGACATTGATCGTTTTCTTGATATTAACTGTAGGTTCCCTTCGATTAATAAGGAGTTAATAAAGTTAAAAACCATGCATTAAGTCTACGATTTTGTTATTTATCTTTAGAGAAAATTATAAATGTGTATATATTTTAATTTAAGTGTAAAGTAAATTCATTTGTATTTAAGTAATATGATATTCCAAAAGCGCTATTATTTCCTTTAAATTAATGATTTAAATTATGAAGGGTTCGAAAAATAAATAAATAAATAAAATATATTTAATTATTAATATATTTTTGAGGTATATGATTTTATACACAAGATAAATTTTTAACTTAATTTGTTTATATTGGTTCTCATTTTATAATTTATATATATAATTTCCTTTGAATTAATTGTTCATATTTACATTATTGATTCACACCATATGAAATTACTGAAAAAAAGTATTATTAGAAATATTAGTAATTTAACCATATAACAATTTATTTGTTTTCTTTCTTATTGAGAGATGAACATTATGCTAATTTGCATTTATGTTATTTACAGCAACTAAAGTAACACATTTTAATTTCACTCGTATGCCTAGTTAATATGTTTCACAGCGCAGTTCGTGAAAAAAGTTATTACAAAATATATTTAATTTACTTCGACAATACTTAGGGTATCCTAAGACTTTAAATTAATTTCATAAACTTATGGATTTATTACTAATTTTAAATTTATTTATATTCTGAAGTGCTGTGTGAAAAATTTCAATAATATGTAATCTACGCCATAAAAATAGCTGCAGTGTTACATTCAACACATTTAAAGCAATTTTCGCTTAGAGACAGTATATAAAAACCAGATTGAGAGCACTTGGTCAGATTATGAGATTCATATACTAAGTTTCAAATTAAGGAAAAAAGAATATTTACATTTACCATAAATTTCTTCTTGACCCAACAGAATTATGTAGATTAATTAAAAATCTTCGCTAAATTCTTCTATGTAATGAAACTGAATGAATATTAAATCTGTAAGAAGTTTAATAATTTATTTTTATTTCTGTAACATATAAAAATACATTTTTGAAATATTTTTATGTGAAACAGCTTATAAATTAAATTTGATTAAACTTTACAATAAAAGGAGAAATATGTGTGCTAAAGAAATAAAATTATGTTTATAATGTGCAATGCTTTGTAAAGAATATTCATTTATTAATACATTTTCTAATATATTACGTTAATTTAAGCAATGCTATATATTTTAGTTTGTTGTGACTCCAATATATAATTTATCATAATTTAGTCTCGAGCTAGCAAAAAGGTGGGTGGCAGAGATTTTAGTGTATATTTAAAAATATCAAATATTTGATTTGAATTATACTTATTTCAAATTAATTTACTAATACAAGTTATTTTTAATATAAATTAATTGCGCAATTAAAGGAAAAATATTTTAACATAGTTTAAACTGAAATTTGCGATTTCGAACTCGTTATTCATTTTTACATTTATCTTCAGTTCTAAAATAAACTCTCCAATCGAATAGGAGAAACAAATATTTATTCTTATTTTGCTATTACGATACGAAACAAGCTTCAACAAATAAACCCACTACTTTAGAAACTTCGCAATCTACTTACAACCCGACCAACATTCAATATCCGTCCATTTCGGAGAAAACCCATCGAACTTTTTAAACAGCGCCACTTAATGAAGTGGAGGTAATCGAGTCAAGAAAACAAATTCACTAAAACACCCTGCAGACTCGAATGGAGTAGAAAAGCAAATAAAAACTGAAACAAAAATGCAAACTTTGAGAAGAAAAGGGGAAAAAAAGTTCTCCTTTTTCCTCTTCCCTTCTTTTCTGAGTGAAGCTATTCCTGTCAAGTAGGTTCAAGAAACTGGACAAATTACGCCTGGAAGCCAAGACTCGTTCTTCCAATTCGCTCAAGTGAGCATCGAAGAACAACTTTAAGTAAGAGTTTCGTCCAATAAGTTGAAGTATTGAAGCAAAAAGACAGAAGCGCTCGCACAGCTGCGAAAATGCTGTGCTTTATGGCCCGAAAAATTTCTAGGTGATACTCTTCCAAATAACAATGCAAGGAAGCTTATCCGACCTTAACTGGAAATGGAGAAACAAGAAAAAGAAATAGAGAATAAAAATAATATTCGACAAAAACAGCATTCTTGATAGGTGAGGCGAAGAGGTAGCTATTGTGAGAAGTCATTCCATACATAGATAATCTGGAATATTGCTCCATTTTATGGCGATATTAAACACTCAGATTACATTCGGCGTCCATATATGATAGATATTGAATAGTGAGCTACGATATTATTAAGATTTCTATTTAATAATGAACTGTGTCTCAATGCATACAAATTACGGAATTGTAACTGCAGAATAAATTACTAGTAATTAAAACGTGAAAATAATGCACAGTTCAATAAAGAGAATTTAAAGGTGACGAAAATCAAAAAATAAATTTCTCTAAAGAATCAATATATATATATATATATATATGTATATATATATAATTATGCATCTTCAGTAAATAATATGTTTTTACTTGCTGAAATGTAGAAGAAGTAAACAAAAACCCAAAACCAGGGAAATAGATCTTTAAATAAAGTAATCCTATTTTTTTCAAAAAACTTGTTTCATCCACGCACTAAATAGAATGCGGTGGTAATGTTACGTATTTTTTTCTTATATTTAAATTAGCCATAACATTTTCAGAATAATGTTTTTATAATGATTGAAATGCGTTTCGTTTTTAACAGGAAAGTTCACTGAATTAAAGTAAGAAGTAAGCTTTAAAGTTTCAAAAATAATGTGAATCATTGAAATACATTATAAGTATTACATTCATTTAAAGATAATTTTCAATTACCTTATTGATACTTACATGGTTACTAATATTTCAGATTTAAAATTTTATAATAATATAAAAATTATATTTGTGTATTTAGTTTCAGAAAAAAAACTTTTTAATTAAGTGTCTTACGATTTTACTTGATATAGTTATGTGATAAGAATGGAATGGTAACGATTGTGCTTTACCGAAAAAGTGTTTCAGAAAAGTACGCTCTTTTCAATATAATACCCAACGTCATACTATTTCAAGTCTTTGACAGAAAGGTCTCTAGGCTTAAAACTATAAGTTTTAGTTCAAAACTAAGAACAATACAAAATATTGATGCAATTGATTACAATTATGTAAAATTTCTCTATCGTATGTACCTCGTCTTTTTTTATAATGAGTTTTATCAGCCGCATTTTTGCACAAAGCTATGTCCATTAGTGTTTCAAATGTTAATAAAGATTAGTCGTTAAATTCTTTTAATGTCCTTTTTAATTAATGTAAAAATGTTTTATATGTAAACTAGATGTTTAAGCAATTGTTTTCAAAGACAAAAACCTCAAATTTATTTTTAAAATATTTAATGCCAACAATAGAATATAAAAAAATAAATTATTTATGAATAGCTCTCCTTTTTACAGATTCATAAATATTGCGTTTGGTGATACTAATTTCACTTTTTAAAGAATCAGTAAAAATGATAGTAGTTATAAAGCATCATTGTTACTCAAATTGCGCTGTTTCTGATAACTGTCTTACATTTTAAATGTATGAACGTGAGAAAAATATAACTATTTGAATAGTGTTCTTAAATAAGAAGGTATATTACATTCTAAAAAAAGGTTTTTCAAAACCTATGAATTGTAAATATTCAAGCACAATATTTCACTTTGAAATGCATCTTTAATTTCGAAAATGTAACTTTGAATTTTCCATATTGTAAATATCGATTGAGCTCAGTAATGATCCGATCTGAATATTTAATTTTTAAACCTTCACAGCTTTAATATATATCAAATGTTTTTTACTTAAAAAGTATAATATTAAATATAGTAAGGCTTTGGCTTAAAGTTGGGATATTATATCAAACCCCACTCAAGTTTTAAGCTATTTTTAAAGAAATATTAATATTTAATGAGAATAAACATCAAAGCAATAATATTAGTTAGTATTTTGTTAAGAAAGTACAAATATATCCAACACATTCCATAAAAAAATGCTGTTCTCAAGAAACTAGGACTGCGAATATTAATTTATTAAACTTTGTTACAAATATAATACATAATATTTATTTATATTATTATTTAAAATTTGTATGTGACTTGTAAAAATATACTGTATGCTTCCCAAATTCTCCTTTTAATTTTTTATACACCACTTTTATACACCACTTTGTAATTTTCTTACATTTTCTTTTAATATAAAAACCTACTTAGAAAGTAACTTTCCGATAAATAGTTTTTGATCTTAAAAGAAAATCAAATAAAAAAATTCTTACTTATTTTTAACCTAATTGTTGTATAAGAACTATTATACTAACTTATAATAAATTCCTTTAATTAATTACATGCAAAAATGATATATTTTTAGATTATATTCATTATTATTTTAGAATGATAAAATTAAAATTCTATCATATGAATTTTGAATCTGGTAATAATTTGCTTACTTGTATTTATGAGTTATTATCTTTATTGGTACCAAACGGCAGCTAAAGAAGTTTAGTATTTTCATAAAATGAATTCAAGGAAGGTTAAAATAGATATAATTCACATATATTCTAATCTATAACGCCATTATTCAGCATATGGATATCAAGACTTTCATATTTTTCAATAATATTTAATTGGCCAACTTATTTTAAAATAATAAATTCTCTACAATCCAGCACTAGGCCTTAAAATAAATTTTCTTAAATATTCTCTTGAAAAGTAATTGATTGATTACAAACACACATCTTCTTTTCTTTCATTACTTAAATGTAGGTATCATCAGTTAGAGTATGTTTTGCAATTTAAAATTTGAATGCATAATTTAAGCTATTGTTTAAAGAAACAATCACCTTGTAAATGTAAAGGAAATTTAAATTTCAGAACTTCATTTTTGAAAGATTTAAACATGAAAATAATTCTAACAATTTGTTTATTTTTTACTTGTAATGAAAATAATAATGAAAGAAAATAAATTAAATAATTTTATGTAATTAATAATTATTTCTACATATATCTATTTGCTTGTTAATAATATTATTTACTTACTACATATTTAAATCAGTAAATGTTAATATGAATTAATTTAGTAATAAATATTACATTTTTTTGACACATATAAATTACTTCCTGAATAATTGTAAAGCAAGGATAAATAGTATTAAATAAATAACAATTATTACAATTTATTCGCTATTTTTCCTACGCTTACATGTACAAGAGAGCAGCCAGTTGTAATATGTATCCTACCGTGGAGAGTAGATTAACTTTCATTTCATACGTGATAAATAGTACAACACTTCAAATAGAAGCAAAGCATGTATAATTTATGATCATCCACATCAAAATCTGCTGCCGATAAAAGTCTATTAATTTGTGATGAGTCGATAAATGCTGACAGAAATACCTAAAATGTTTCATGATAATTTTAGTTATTTTATACCTACGCGATCCATCAATCTTTACGAGGATCTTGTTTATATTAAAAATAATTTAATTTCATACATTTAGTAAATTTACTAAAACAGCATTATCCTTTTTTTACTAACAGCTTAAAATAATATTTTACAATTTTACTTAACTAAAAAATTATTTTCCAATCTTTATATTTTAGTAGATATTTTATTTAAGAAAAATGTCTGTTAACTATTTAAATGGTATTTATCTTGCTTATTTGAGATTAATTATGTAAAAAATATAATTAAAAGCTAAAAAATAACTAATTTTACTTCTATAATGAAAAATATTTGTAATTTAATATATTATTAATAATTACCTTTGTTTTGATGATAGAATCCTATTTATACTAATTAAAGGACCTATCAAATTTACAAATAAAATATGAAAATTGAAAAAAGAAAGTTTTCTGCATTGATTTATACACATCCTATTTTCTAATATTATTTCTAAACAGTTCATTAAGCTTGTTTCAAACACGAGAAGCACTATTCAAATAGCATCATAGTTCTTAAGTAGTAATTTTCATATTTAAAGTGCATAAAAAATTACTTTGATATAAATGTATTTTTTTCGAAGATTTGTTTACAAATTTTCTCCTTTTTATTAATTTTTAAACGTTAATTGTTCTTTTTCAGCAGTGCAATAAAAGCTCATTTAGAAATTTGTATGAATACATAGTATTTTATGCCACATAAGGTAATTAGGATTTAATATGTTTTAAGTTGTAACACTCTAAAATTAAAAATTAATATGAATGTACTGTTCCTCCTGTTTGAGTTATTAACTTTTATGAAACGAAACAAAATCATGGAATGAAAAAGAGCGTAAATAAATTTTTAGTAGATTAAATACTTATGTGTAAAAAAAACAATATATTCTACACAACTTTTTAAAATTTTCATCTTTTCTAGTGTATTTCATTTTTAAAACTTCAGAAAATCTCTTACGGAAGAGAATATCATAGACTCCCTCTACAAACTCTTCAACTCAGCTGAAAGTTGATTGCTTTACTGCTTTCAATTAACCTATTTTTAATTAAATCTTATAGAATCTAGACAAACATGGTTGGTTTTAGGACACTCAAAATCATGTTAGATTTACTTTCGGAAAACACCCAAATCAATTGAAAAGAAACAAAATCAATATTGAAGGATAGACTGACAAACAAAAGTTTTTTTTTCTTTCCCCTTACTGAGATTTAAATTAAATTATTCTTTATAAAAAAAAGCTTGAATTAAATGCATTCATAAAAAAAAATGAAATAAAAACTAAATTTTAAGAAAAATGTATACATTAAACTGAAAAAAAATCTATGCAGTCAAAAGTATTTATAACAAATTTAAAATGGCTTAAAATGTTTTAAAACAAATCCTTTTTTATAAACAGATTCCTATAGAGAATTATAATGCTAATAATGATTCACTTATCGGAACAAAAGTTTGATAGTAAAATACATTATTAGAAGCAAAAAAATAATTAATCAAATAAAAAGGACTTTCAATATATGAAAAGCGTATTGTATTAATACTTGTTTATTGAAATAATTAATTTTCACTGAAAGCAAAACAGTGTAAAATAGTAAGGGGTATTCTTAGAGATTTCCCAACTCTCAGACTGTTTTCAAACAATTCTTAAATTTGTTTTGAAAAATTATATGTTGCCACACTCGTAAAGGAAAGGAGATCCAAATTATCTCGCATATGAGGGAAAATAATAATGGATGTTTTCAACAAGCTTTTGTTCGAAATTGTGTTAACTGATTCAATTCTGCTGTATAAATTCTATTTCCTTCAGCAATATTAAGTTTATTTTTCAAAGTTATTATATGTCAGTTAAGAAAACAAAGAGTACTGAGTTTTCTAGTTTTGTAAATATCTTTCTTAAATGCAACTAAGAGTGTATATGAAGGTTACGAACGCGAGAAATGATCATGAACTAGATGTATTTTTTTACGTATTCAAAATGTCACTAACCACCATTCTGAAATAGACGTGGTGTTGTCTTGGCGTCTGGCATATTTAGACTTAACTTAATTTATAGTTTCAGGTACTTATGATTGCAATATGCTTTTTATTCCTTTTTCTTTTATGTTGACTTATTGTATTTTCTTAAGGCACATACATTTTTCCTATATATATTAGAAACTGATGTTTTGTAAATTAGTTAAGTGAACAAAATGAACTACATTGTAGTATAGATAATCACCGTCAGAGACTTTAGCATTGAACTCCTATTTTTGTTCCCAACTTCCCATTCAAAGTCATAATAATATTTTGTTTACTACTCCAAAGCAATAAATAAAGCAAATCTGGTGTCCTCGGCTTTTTTTCAACTACATTCATTAACACCGGACTCTGCTACAGAGGTGTGGCAGGGTTGATGCCTCTTTGTGAGTTATTGTGACACATGACATAGATGTCCAAGGAGATTTAGGGCCTAGCCGATTGACGTCCGATATCTGCATGCACTTTGGTTAAACTTTATATTGGCTAATCAAAGCGATTGGTGTTGGGGGGCCGCCCGAAACATAGGTTGTCTGTGATTGGATTGTTCAGACAAAAATGAAAATAACTCGAAAAGGGTGAGAGGCGTAAGACAGCCCTACACGAAGATTGAAAAGGGGAATGAAAGAAGAGAAGGCGTGAAAGAGGATTCGGACATGAAGCGAAAGAGGAGATCAAGCAAGAAGTTTGAGACTATTTCCTGCTCTTGCGATTTTGGAAATAAAATCGATCTGCATATTGATATCAAGCTATTAGTGGTTTCTTAGCTATTACTGTTTGTGACTTTGGGCGAATACAAACCAAGCGAAAACACCTTCGCACTGGAATACAGTTCGTAAAATTGAAAAATAAAGAAGAGTTTTTACTGAAGCTGTGTGATCCCTTCACGATACCGATTCATTCCACACATTCTGAGAACACTAAGTTACAACATGCTCTTTTTCTGCCATTTTCAACATTTAGAGCATATGTTCTAACTTTCATTTAATGGGAACCCTTTTTAGATTTTTTTTTCAAATTTTTCACTACCACTTTTCTTTCCTAATTGCCATATTACTATATGTAAAAAGTTATAGGTTTAATATTTAAGTAATTCTATTTTTTGTTATTTAAACAGTTAATTATAAGCAAAAATCAAAAGTTACTGTGTAAACAATCACTTTATTTTTACGATTTGGTTCAATTGTTAATTTGGTTTAGATATTGATATATATTTGTTATTTTGGCTTAGATATTGTTGTATATATTGGTACATTGATATAATTACATAATACTTAGTTAATGGGGATAAGAAAAAAAAAGGAGTCACATTTCCTTTTTTTATAATTTTTTACTCCTATTTTAAAAATGTATTAATTTCACAAATACAGTTTGATCTATTTTTAATCCTTAAAAAACAACATCATTAGGAGAAAAAAATTAAGTGCGAAATTTAAAAAAACGGAAACATTTTAAAGCATCATCTTTACGAAATAAAAAATAGAATGAGAAATTAAAAAAAAAAAATAACAGGTAGGTTTGTTAGATATCATCCATTTTTATAATGTGGTGATTTGGATAGTTTGATCAATTAATCCAAAGAATACACATGAATAATATATTTTTGGGCTTAACAGCAATTTGTATTAATTACTAATGTGATCAGTGAGTTTGTATTTGTTTAACAAGTGTTAAATGTCTTGGTTGAGTGTGTATCAGGCACGATCGTACGTTATCTGAACACTCTTGACTTTATTCCTGGTTTTTGTCTTAATCAGTAGAAGATGATAAATACACATTTCAAGAGTTAAATAGAAGCAAATGGCCTTAAAAATATTTAAAAGGAAAGCTTGGAAAGTTTATGCTACGAATGTCTCATAGCGCGACAAGATTGAATAAATGATTTCTCAAATAAATCACGCACTAATGAGACATTTGAAAGCTCCAAAAATTCATCCTGCATTTCATCAAAAATATTAGTAATATCCAAAGATACATTAAATTGATTTCGAGCTAATGCAATATCTTGTTCTTAGAGTTTCAGATTGAAGGACTTGAAAGATGTCATTAATTTTCTCTCTTTGTTAACAATCATCATCTCCGATTCTTCAAACTTGTGCAAAAGTTTTTCAAACACTGTCGAGGTTTTAAGATTTACTGTATGACGCCAGTTTTGTAGCTTCAATATCGCTACTGAGATATTATTTCTGAAATGAATAATGAGTGGTTGTTTACCATGACATTTCAAATTTATTTTATTCAGCTAACATAAGAAATCAGATAAACAAATTATTATTTAGTTTTGTCAAACACTTATGGTTTATTTCCATTTCTAGGAACAGTTTCATTTTAATTTTCAATTAAAAAGCTCATACAAAATAAACTATAATTTTCTTTTGATAACTAATGAACAACAGTTAAGATAAGAACCTTAAGATCAAAGTTCATGCACGCTAGATTTTTTTTTATCACAGATTTGTCAATAGTCGATCACTTCTTGAATTCATTGAAAGAGTCCTGCAGGCAAACGAAAATCAGTGGATCACAAATGTCCTGCAATGCTTTTGCTTGTTATGAGAACGCTTACTTTTAACGGAAAGTCTGACATTGAGCCAACCGTAAATATTACCCCATCGGTGTTTCGGTCCACACGTGTTTCACCATAAGTTATTGCTTTCAAAGGAGCTTATCATCTATATAACATCTTCACCTACTATATTTGTGTTAGTGCTTAACAAAACAGAAAATCTTCTCTATCACGTTCTCCAAAGGATATTTAATCACGAAAATGAGAAACTAAGAACATAGACTAAAATGTGTGGACTCGTTTTATTGATAAGAAAAAAAAAGAGGATGCGCCTTTAATTCAGATAAAATTTGCACCATCTTGCCTTTCTACATATCTGAGATACGTATATGAATTGTTTTGTAGGACAAATATATATTATGCTTAAATTAACGGCAGCATGAACCATGTTCGAATTGAAGACATTTCTCTTTTAAATAATTACTATTTTTAAATCTCAAAACATTGGTTAGAAGCACAAACACGAAATTATTTTTCACAGAATTATTAGAGCAATCCTACCCCAATATTATATATTATCTGCTTTGTAGCTAATCGGCTATTCTCCCAAATTATCTTTTAAATTCATGACATTACAAAGCGGCGCCATCTATAAAACTTCCTTTCCAACAAAAACTAGATAACAAGTTTACCGAGTGCTACAAATCGTCTGTACACTTAAATTCATGTTAGAAAGTTGAAACTCAAGGTTGAATATCCAGAGATTGTCACCTATGGCACTGTTCGTCATTTACGTATATACTTTATGAGTACTTTTATAATTATTCTTAGTCTGTGGAATGCCACTTGTCCATCTCGAATCTTTTCTTTGAAGTGTCTCTTCGAAAGGCTACGAAATGTTGCAATCGCCACTGACTATCCGTCTAGTTAGTCTGAATCGAATTTAACCAGGTATAATGATATGTGTGTGCTCCAGTCGTCTACTGATTACATCGTATATATTGTGGGATTTCACGCATAAGTAAATTAATATTTAACCCCTATTTTTAAATTTGAAAAATTAATCTTGATTTTGAATAACCTTTAAGGTTCGCAACCTACTGGTTAGGATACAATAATCAAGAGCTTTGTGAACTTCAAAAATGTTTAATTTAAGCAAATAAAGTTAAAATGCATGACATCAATATCCAAAGCAGTCGTGATTGCTGTATGATGAATCCTCACTCCAACACACAATTCTCCACAGCTGCATTATTTTCAAACATTGCATGTTAAAAATTTATATAATGAATCATGAAACACACAACGTATATTCCCAGTCATTTCGAAATGCTGCTGCTTTCCGAACCGGAAGTTTATACCGCTACAGATTTGTAAAAACGTTTCCTTGAAATTCTATTCAGTTTAATTTAAAATGCGAAGGCTTAGTTATAAGAATTTCATTCTTAATCAAGCTACAGAATAAAATATTGACATCTATTTTTAAAGTGATAGTTTGAAGTGTGATAACATTTAAGAAAGATGAATCACTGCATTGATGTCATAAGTATAAAAAAGATCACTATAAGTTTAGGAAATCCTTTTGATGTAACTGTTATGTATAATGGTAAATTTCAACAAAGAAAGACAATATACTTTCAGATATACAAAATGTTTCCTGTAGATTCTTTTACAGAATTAGCGTATTTTCTTTCCCATTTTAAAGTCAGTTTTATTATTTTATTTACCTTTGTGTGCTTAATTAAAATGCTTAGTTAAAAAACAAGTAAGAGCATAAAATATTGTCTTATAACATTTAAATAAATGTTCTGGATTGTACATATATTTTCATTTTAAGAAGTATCTCAAATTATATTCAGAAGAGACATGGTTCAACGAAGAATTCACTAATATATATTTTCCCAAAAATAATTTCTTTTAGCATTCATTTATAATTCTTAATGAATCAATTTTTTTGTTGACTGAATTTTTAACATTTTATAGAAGACTTTAAAAGTGTTGATAAACAACATAGAAAAAAAACTTTTCCAACTCAAATGATTTTCAAACGGAAAATAAACTATTATATGGTTATTTTGATATTACACTAATGATCGTATTTTTAATATAAGAATAATTTAGAGTAAACGATAATTCGGCAGAAAAGGAGGAACACGTTGTTTGAGTAGGAAATTTATATGTGTTACAATCATAAACACATGCAAGACAATTCAATGAGCTAAAACGTATTTCATTAATATAAATTGTTCCTTTTAACAGCTTTAAAGTACTTATAAAAAATATCTAAAAACTGTTTGGAAGTTTGAACTATGCTTTGTGATTCATCTTTATTTTTTCATAAAATTTCTCTCAGCTGCATATATTTTTGTTGTATATGTATTATTATAGATACTTAATCATGTCCGAATAAATACATCGTCATAATTACTACTTGAGACATTAAATTCTATTCACGATGCCTGTGTTTTTTGTATTTCAAATATTAAATGTAGAAATAGATATAATGTTGATTTTTACAACTATTCTCGTATTTGTGTAACGCTAGGAAAAACTGTTATTTTTGTTCTAAAAGTAGTAAATATTTTAAGACACCTGCATTTGAATTAACCAGTAGTATTAAAAAGAAAGAAAACTGACAAGAAATAAATAATCAAACTAAATTCTAAATTTTGCTGTTTCTTGATACGGCATACTTTTTGTACAGGAACTGTTTTCTAAATTGGAACTGAAATTTGTAGCTTATGTGTGTATTTAAAGTCTCACAAATAATGCATAATTTATTTTTAATAATGAAGTCAAGATATTCATCTATTTCATGGTAGAATTCTTAGTCATCAGTTATAACATAAATATATGACTAGTTTATTTAAACATCTTTTTTTTTTATCACAAAATAATATTTATTATAAACGAGTAAATATAAGATAAATGTATTTTACCTCTTATTATTCATTAAAACCTTAATTCCTTTAAATGTTTTTTAACAAAACAATTTCAATTAAAAATGTAAATGTATAATTAAGAAATAACAACTATATGTGTTTTTGTTTGGATAAAACTACACAATGTAAAAGAAAAATTAAGAGTAATTATATGGCATATATGCATTTATGAAGCCACGTACATTAAGAAAACAAATTGTGCGAACCAAATAATTTTGGATATTAACAGAGGTTTCTTTCATTCTTTGTACCATAAACTTATACTTCTTCTGACATTCATTTATTCATTATGTTTCTACCTAATTTGTTCAAATTTTAAAATTAAAATCAGTCGAAAGTGCTATTTTAAGCACCCTTATTACATTCAGTATATATTTTGTCCTCTTAAACATGATTGAAAATCTTTAAAAGTAAACATTATATTCCCAAAACATTTTCATCGAGAACCTCGAAATTGCGTACAAGGATTTGCTTTTCTTTTGGTGGCCTCGGTCATAAAACTGGAATATATAGGGAACCTCCATCAACAGATTTTTTTGCTTGATACGGAAAACCCATTTCCGGATGGCATCCTGCCGCAAAAATTTATTTCTTTTCCATCCGATCGTATCATCTATAGAAAATTCAAGCCTTGGCATTTCAGACTTGAAACTTCGAACTAGTTTATTTTAAAATGTTTACACTGATTTCGTGTTGTTTGTTTTCAACTTCATTAGAATGTTTGATAAAATTTCTGTATAATTCATTATTTTAAGTAATATAATGACATAAATTCTTCACCTAAAAAACTAAAAGGTGGTTATTATACCATATTAAATATTTGTTTTGTATTTATTAACTTATAAGTATTTTATAAGTTTTGCAGAAGGCCAGAATAGATTTTTTTTCTAGATTATATAATAAAATTATAAGGGTTAATATTATTTTAAATGTTTATGATAAGTTAGTACATATTCTTAAAAATATTTTTTTCCTGGATGTTCCTTAACATAAATGTATTTTCTGTTTGACTTTATGAATAAGGATTATCGATTTTAATTCATCTGAATAAATGTAATGTGCATTTATGTTGTAGAAATATTGTCCATTCTTTACATTTCTTATAAAAAAGTAAAATTCATAATAAAAGAAGTAATGAATAACTTAACTTTAAATTACTTAATCTCTTCGTTAAATTATATAAAGAAAAAATTAAGTTTTTAGACAATTCATAAAAAGAGAGATAATTTTAAAAAAATATTTTTAATATATTATTTAAGAATTTTGTATTTTTTTTTTAGTTTAAACAAAGGTAAGTCTTATATTTCTTACTGAATTTGAACAAATTATATCTGTCTGCAATTTATTATTTATCAAAGATTGGTCAGTCATAATATGCAATTTAAATATTCGACACATTTCAATTTTAAGGACTATCTGGAACTGTAGAATTTCTGAAAGTGTTGTAAGAATTTACTTTGTAATTTTTGTAAAAAATACGAGCTTCTGGTGGGTTTTCCTTTTAAGATTTATGAAATTCTTGAAAAAAACGGACTGAATGTACAGTTTTCAAATAGATATTTTTAATAAATATGTCATTAAATAACTAAATTAACTGAAATATATTACATAAATGACATTTAATATATATTTTAATTTACCTTATTCTATTTACTAATTACTTTAATCACAAAATATACACTCATTGCCTTTGTGTACGAAGAAAGAATTATCAGATTAATACGATATTTTATATACCTAAGTACAACGTTTAAGTAAGTAAGTGATTAAAAATCAAAGCAAAATGATTATTTATAGTAGGAAAAATTGCAAATGAATGGAGGTTTTAGTACCCTGTTGAACCACATGCATGATATGATACGGTCGGGCATTAAGGCATACAGATCCCGCATGATGTCCTAAGACATCTCAATCCACAATTGTTGTAAATGCACCTTTAACTCGACCAAACTCATAGTTTGTTGAAATTACTATCCTAAATGATCCCAGATAAACTCAATTGGTTACAAATCTGGGAATCGAGCAGGCCAGGGAAGGATGCAACTGTAGCGGCTCCTGGGAGTCCAACCATGAGTAGTGACACATATGGATGAAGTATGTCACGAACGTACCTTTAAGCTCTCATGGTGCCGTGGTTCAATATTAGGGGTGACTGTGCGTCGTATCCGATGGCATCTCATACCATCACACTAGTGGTGGGAGCTGTGTGCCACTGTTCAGTGAATGCTGGATTGAGACGTTCACCACGAATCTTCCACACACATACACGATTGTATTGCCCAAATTGGATCTGGATTCAACGCTAACGACGACCTGATTCAATTCGTTTGCTGTTCCATCCCTTCGAGTGCGGTACCTCTCCAAACAGGGATGATGGTGAGTGGGTGTCAATTGCATTACACGTAATGCGTGCCGGGTTAGCCACTGTCCATCAGCTAGGCGCTTTGCGAAGGTGCGGACTGACACAAAGGCCTGTAGTGAAGGTGCTGCCTGTGTATGGATGGTGGACAATGAGGTTGTTGGCGCTATGTGTACGTGTCGTACGATATGACTGTCATCTTGGTTATGGGTCTATCGAAGGAGTTCTTGGTCTGGTCGCCATGTAACAGACCTCGATCTTGTCTACTGGTCCCGAAACCTCCTTACAGTTAAATCAGAACGGCCTAAGTGGCGAGCTACTAGCCGAGTTCACCACCTGGTTTCCATCACACCTATGATTTCTCACAGCTGCTTCTATTGTCTCCGATAGTGGCGTAATGGCATCTCTAGTTGAAAGCGTCCTTATGCAACAGACTAAATACTCACAATCAAGCTCTGCTTATCTGTTTTGTAATCTAAGGAAAACGAAATTCAACACCCTCTCATGGCATTATGCAAAGTGCAATAATGCTGTATTTCTAATAATTTACATATCTGCCTAACGCGTACTTCTAGGCCAAGTTTCGTAACAATCCCACTCTTATTTTTTGATGCGTAAATTTTTAAGCCAATCAGTGTATTTTAATAAAGCGATTTTATTAAATCGATACTGAACTATAGACTGAAGTGGAATGTTAAAAATTGGATTCAAATTAATTTTTAGTTACAAAATCTTATATTATATTTTCGTAACATTTTTGAATACGTTAATAGTTACCTTATATCATCATATTTTATATAATAAATATAATAATAAGAATACATGTATATGTTATTTCTGTTATTAAAACAAGAAAAGAAAAATATTTTCAAGTTATTTTCCGGAAATTCATTATAACTTATTTTTTAATTTACTATGTTTCGCATTGTCTCTTATTTAATCTCTTGTCATACGCTGAAAACAGTTTTGCTTTTATAACAACAAAACATTAAAAGTTTCAAAGTTATATTTTATATTTGAAACAGGTTGAATAAGTCTTTTAAGCTGAAGATGCCCTAAAGCACGCATCTAGGCAATTGTAGATTAATTAATATATCGATATTTATACATAATGAATAGAAAATTACTACTTACGTTAATTTCAAATTATTCTAAAATCCAATAATGTTTCATTGTTTCAAAATCATTTTGAAAATACACTTTAAAAAAAATTGTATGTATGATATTTTCGTTAGCTAAGAATTGCTATCAGAAGACAAAATTACAATTTTAATCATATTGTAATTGTTATTTATTACCATGCTATTCATTTCTCTTTTTCTTATTGAAAAGACTTACATTATACATAAAACCTATGCTTCGAAAAAAAATTTGAAGTGTTAAGAATCAGTTGGTAGTACTGAATTTGAACAACAAATATTAGTTTAAATTTTTTTACCCATACATGAAAAAATCAATAAGTTTTCTTTACTCTCACGGCTTGATGATCATCAGAATTCACAAATCCCTTAAAATGTAAATAATTTATGTATTGTAAGATAATATGGTAAAACTGCAAAATGATGAATAATCCATAAGTCATTTTTGAAGTATGACGAAACAACGGTAAACCAGACTAAAAAGCATGACGAGTGCGATAAAATACTCATTTACTTTAAACCGTTTTTATCAGTCAGCGCAGTCTGAGCCATCTGTTGCCTCCGGGTTGTTATATCTAACTTTTCTCAGCAGTACTTTTTGTTGTGCTGTTTTTTACTCTTATTTCATCCTTTTGTATATGTTTCCTCCTTCTCAGTGTAATCTACTCTTAAGATAAGAAAAAATACCGCTAGCATTATTCTGTTCGTCTCATCTCTTGTTTATGAGTATTTTTTTTTCTCTCGTGTCTCCACTGCTTTTCTCATATTCGCCTCCAGGCGATTGCGACAAAAACTTCTGTTCCTGTCACCGAAGACTCCCCACCCCTTGTTGGGAAACTA
The DNA here is from genome assembly GCA_019974015.1 of Nephila pilipes. NCBI lineage: Eukaryota > Metazoa > Arthropoda > Arachnida > Araneae > Nephilidae > Nephila > Nephila pilipes. The sequence goes on along the minus strand of BMAW01079938.1, from coordinate 186,229 downwards.
TTTTACTCGTAACGAACCCTTCTCTGCAGATAAACAATGCGGGCAGATTTTGTCTTGTCTTTCCGGAAAGTCGAATGCCAGTGGAAATGCTCAATTGAATAAGTTTCCTCTGCTGTTCTTATTTTTCTTTGTTTACTCCCCTTAGCAACGGAAGGTTTTAGTAATGATATTTAGAGTCGTACCTTTGACGCTGATTTCTAACATCCGTGACTTTTTCTTCTTTCAGAAAAGCCTTTGCTTTTGTAAGTTCGCCTTCGAATATCTTTCCGATCGCATCCTGTACTTATATTCCGTAGCAAGGTCTCAATATTTTTCTATTATATTTGGAAATGTTTTCCCTGTGTGTACAATAATACTTGCATTTGAGGATATTTTTCTTTCTTTGAACAGTGATGCAGCCTTATATATATTCCTATGAATATTTTAGATGAAGCCATTGAAGTGACTGTCAGATCAGAATTTCAAAAGATCAGCAACTTTTTTAGAAAATAAAATATCTTCCAAGGAATGAAAAATTTGACATCCCGTCAAAATATTATAACTGAAAAGAATATTAAAGATACACTTCATTCGTTATTTTTCTTTCCTTTCGTTTCAAGATGATAATTAGCAATTCAATGTGTATGAATAAAAACGAGCTTCTCAATTTGTGTGAATAATACTTAGATTTTGTGACATAAATAACTTTTTGCTCATGATTGAAACAACACAAAACAAAGGTTGAAAATATATTATGAGTATGTATGTGGAATGTAGGTAAATGTGGCTCTTTGCCGAATGAATACTTCTCCTATTGAAAATTTAAATCACACTTTTCCTATTTCATTAAATTTTTTTTCTCTGCATCTTATTAAATAGACAGAGAATCCTTTAATTTTAGCTAACAATTAATATTGTATATAAAAAATGTACGTGTAATAATTGAGTAATTTTGTAGAAGTGTGTATTTCAATAAATCTTTCCTTATCTGCTCAGTATTTTATTTCCTGCTTTTTCGAAAAAAATTAAATATAATTTGAACAAAGCAATTAAAGTTTGTTAAATGGTCAGATGCTTACAATACTACAAGCTGTTTAGTAATTTTATTCATTATAACATTTAAGAAAAGGAACTGGAAAAAGAACAGAATAGAATTTGATTTTTTGATTTGCTGATTCTTGAATATATGCTAAAACATATGCATATACTTAATTTGACATAATCAGTAATAACAATTTTTTATATATATTTGTTACAAATTATGCTTAGTTTTGAAGCAAATTTTTGATTTTTGTGAGTGTGCGTAAGATAAAATATTTAATTATTTTTCAACGAGGGGAAGTAAATATAATTAATATGAAAGAAAAAAAAATTAGACGCACACAAAGAAAAACTAGAAGAACTGCACACACACGCGCAAACAGTGCTTCTTTAATCTTCAAACATATATTCTAGGATTGAAAAGTTTTAAATTTACATTTGTACAATCTGTAGAACACATTTATTAGAAATATTATTAAAGGTAGGATTCGAACTCCTAAAATAATTCCTATTGAAAATGCGGATGCGGTGTGCCGAAATTGAAAATTAAATTTTGAGATGTTTGTTACATTACTACACTGACTCTCAACTCCAACAGAATAGATAAATTTACAAATAACAGGTAAATTGAAAAGACCCCGGCCTACCATAGAAAAATTTTTTTTGGCAAAATTAACTTTTTTCCCAACATAATTCCCTTCAAGGGTGATACACTAATTATAGCAACCCTTCAACTTTTCTATACCTCTTTTGTAGTACGATTTGTCCTTTCCTTCAAAATAGGCCTCAGTTTCGGCGATCACCTCTTCATTCGACGAAACTTTTTTCCCAGTGAGCATTCTTTTGACATCTGAGAATAGGAAATAGTCGCTCGGGGCCAGATCTGGAGAATACGGGGGATGAGGAAGCAATTCGAAGCCCAATTCATAGATTTTTGCCATCGTTTTCACTGACTTGTGACACGGTACATTGTCTTGGTGAAGTAGCACTTTCTTTTTCTTCAAATGTGGCCGTTTTTCGGAAATTTCGTCCTTCAAACGGTCCAATAACGCTATGTAATAGTCGCTGTTGATGGTTCTTCCTTTTTCAAGGTAGTCAATGAAAATTATTCCATGCGCATCCCAAAATACAATAACCTTGCCAGCCGACTGTTGCGTTTTCCCACGCTTTGGAGTGAGTTCATCGTGTGCAGTCCGCTCGGAGGACTGTCGATTGGACTTCGGAGTGAAATGATGGAGCCATTTTCATCCATTGTCACATATCGAAGCAAAAACTCGGGATTATTACGCTTGATCATCTTCAAACACTGCTCCGAATCATCAACTCGTCGTTGTTTTTGGTCAAAAGGGAGCTCACGTGGCATCCACTATGCACAGAGCTTTCTCATTCACAAATATTCGTGAATGATATGATGTACACGTTCAGTGGATATTTTTAGAGTGTATGCTATTTCATTTAATTTCAATTTACGGTCTTTGAAAATCATTTTGTGGATTTTTTTAATGTTTTCGTCGGTAACAACCTCTTTTAGGCGTCCACTGCGTTCACCGTTTTCGGTGCTCATTTCACCACGTCTAAGCTTAGCATACCAATCCTTGAGGGTTGATTTTCCTGGGGCAGTGTCCGGAAACTCGGCATCAAGCCAAGTGTTTGCTTCAACTGTATTTTTTCCCTTCAAAAAGCAATATTTTATCTTCACGCGAAATTCTTTTTTATCCATTTTTTTCGCAATAACAAAAGTTGCTTCACTCAAAATGCTATAATTCACAAATTAATGATCCGACTGCTATCAAATTTATACACGCATCTTTTGAGGTTTAGGGCTAACTAAACAACATATGTATTTAATTCTAGTAGCGCCATCTATGTGTCAGGCCGGGGACTTTTCAATTGACCTGTTATATGAAAAGACAGAGGGAGCCTAACTACAGTTTTTGCCTCATGTAAAAATCGTGTTCAATGTTCTTAATTTGACACATGAATAATTGAAGCTATTTGAAGCAAAAAAAAAAAAGGTTAAACATTGAATATGTAACCTAAACCTACTTCTATAATTGAAGTTAGGAAAATTGCCTCAGAATTCAAAATCAACACTGAAAAAAAAACCACCTAATGTTTTATTACAGTTTTCAAAATAACTTTGCTGCAAACCACAGTACTCGAAGTTTGTTAAGTTCTTATAACGTTCACAGATGACCAATTATCTCAATGCATTGTTGCGTATGGCCTTATTATATTTTATGCCAAATTCAAAACATTTTAATAAATGATATTGTCAAATATTATACTTTTCATTAATGCATTTGTTATGCATTTTATTTTTGTTACTAAAATTTTGAAACAATTTTTTATTTCCTTTCTTTGAGTTATATTTTCTTATTTAATTTATATACTACTTAGGACTGACATATAATACGTAATCTAATTAATTAATATAAATTTGAGTTTATACATTTAAAATTCTATAATTAAAAAAATAAAGTAGCTATGCATGAAACACCTCGAAATGTGGCTCTCATTGAACCCATGTGTGCCTATCCCTATAATTAAGAATTTGATTGGAAACTTCATCCATACTTACACCTATATATATATATATATATATATATATATAATTAAATTAGAATGATATTATATAAACTAATAATTAACACTCCATGGGTATTTCTAAAATTTGGAATTCTCAGCTATATAAAATCTTTTCATAATCTTAAATTAGAAAGATGTTAGATCTTTGTGATTTGCTTGTATCTTTCTTCAGATAATTTTAATCTTAACCTTTTTTATATTAAGTAATTTGCTGAGTGTGATACGTTAAATCTATAAAGCATGTTTCACTATGCTTTTTGGAGTAAATCCAGAAAAAAAAATAGATTTTAAATTGATTTCCATTCTTAAAAGTCTTTGTAATTTTATTAGGTTTTTACGGTCTTTACAATACCGCACGACGTTTTAAAACTATTTAAAACTATATGTTCATCAGCTTCTTAAACCATGTCTTTCGAAAATTAAAATACAATAAATTAAAAATACGGTATTAAAACGCCACTGTTCTTATATTTTTTAATCGAGTATAATTGAAATTAATTTTCTTGAAGTGGAAAATTATTTAGTGACTTTATAAAAGCTTGTAAAATATATATTTTAAAAACACTAATAAGTTTCATTTGAAATAAAAGTTATGGTAAGTGACTTTATGATTACATTATGAAAACACTGTATTGCATTTAGTATTTAAAAAAACATTGTAATACTCTGCTTCACGGAAGACTCAATAAAATTGTGATGTTTGGAATTCAGTAATTACTTACCATATACTTTATATATGAATTAACAAATATTCCAAAATTTATAGTCTGAAATATACATATTCCTTAGAAAGACTTTTCAAACTCTTTATCAAAGATAAAATATATACTTTTAAAATATAAAAGTCATAAAATAGAATAATGTAAGCTTTTAAAATTAAATTCTTCAGTAAGCTTGAAAAATTGAAGACAAAATTATGTTTGAAGTAAAAAAGAATTTGGATTTATAAATTAAATTTCCTCAAGCAATTAAAATATTATTGCTACAATACATATTAAAAACCATTAAATAATTAATAATGCATACAAATTTTTGGAAAGGAAACCAAGGTAATTTTAAGAAATTATTATAATAATTTTTTTGAAAACTAATGATTGGTGAAGATATATTTTCTCAGTCCTAATTTCCTTTTTCAATCGAAAAAAAAATCTAAATAAGTAAAAACTGATCGAAAAATTTTCCTGTTGCTTATCTGTTAGTAAAGACTATATTTAAGGCAACAGTTTGAAATGCATACTACTTAAGAATTAGAGTGAATGTAAACATCCCTTATTCAAAAAACCTTATATTTTAATTACATTGTATTAACTAAGATATTTTAAACATAATTTTGTAATTTTTGGTAGAAATCAGTACCTTATGTAAAGGAAATCCAGTACTGCAACAATAATAAATTATTTAAATTTATGTGAGTAATTTAAAAGTACTTACTTTCTGTATTAATTATGATATATATAATGCTTTTTTATAAATAAAATAATTTTCATTAAGAAACAATTCAATTTATGATTCAAGTATTTTAAATGTATCTAATACATAAACACTAAACATTAAGATGTGAATATTATCTGCATTGAAATTATTTGATGAAATATCTTTAAAGCTTAAATGATGATATCGTAGATAAAAAAATTTGAATAAGCAAAACTTTGGAAAAGTAACATTCATTTTAATTTTTGGAAACTATATATTCCGTTTAGTTTTCTTTTTCACATTTTCTGAAAATAGAAAACTTATACTTAACGTTATCAAGAAATTAGCAGACATTTTACCTAATCAGTTTCCTTCAATTATATAAGTTTATTTAACAAATACTTTGAAATTATATGTGAGTAACAATTACTATTTATTGTTTTTTTAAAAAAAAATCATTGATCATCATAATATTACTTTTAATTTTAAGGGTTTTCCCACTAAAATAGCTCAGGCAAATATACAAAACTCATGTTCTGATTTGAAACTGAAAATCTTTTTGTTTTAGCGTCGTTAAAATGCGACCAATTTATTTTTATATCCACCTCCCTGAATTTCAAAAGCCGATTTATAGATATACCTCTGCACTTTTCAAAATTGGAAATGAAAAGATAATGTCATTAGCGTTAAAAGAGAAGTCTTTAACGTGAAACATGCTGCCATCTCTACACTAAAATAAAAATGTTAAGGAAAATTGCTTGAGCGAAATAAAAGAAAAATGATAATCCTCCAGGAAGATAATGGACGGCAACGCTTAAAAAGGAAAATAAAGCCTTCTGGAATTACTTAGTGCAAATGGACGGCGCGGGCACAATCTCCAAACCTAACTGACGCGTAAAATGAGCTTAAGAAGATTCGACTGTTCCATTTACAGTGTAAGAAAATTAAAGGAAAATGTGTGGGATTCTGTTCTATATCTAGCAGATTTTACCGTGTATACTCATTGTTATTCGTGAAAAGAAGCAAGTAGAAATAACATCTAGAAATGGGGTGTAAAATTTTCGATTGAAAAATCAAAGCATCCAGAGCCTGAAATAAAGATTTTCTTTTTGTTGATTTAGTTTCGAAATGTGTTTGCTTTAATTTGAAGGGAAACAAAGATGTTTTCATACAGATCCTAATATTAATCTGTTTTTATTCAATGATTTGAAGCACGAATTAACTTAGCTGCTTATTGGAATATAAATTACAAACTAAGTAATTAATATCATACATATTTAAATAGTTCCATTTAATACCATTTTTTAAAAACAGTATCTGGCGATAGGAAATAAAGTCCTTATACATTTAATTGTTATGTTCTACAAATATAAAGAATATTGCAATTTAGATTCATTTTGTTCTTTAAAAATATTTATTAGTTATGTTTACAAAAACCTGGATATTTGTTGGTATATTATTGAAAACACATTTGTTATGACAAATGAAAAAAATCTATTAAAACTAACTCTTTATAAAAAAAAATATGAGAAAAATGTGAGCAATCTTATAAAATAACTTATTCAAAAGAATTAAAGTATTACATTTTGTTGCAAAATGAGTTCATACAGAAGATTTGACATATTATTTAAATACTTAATTTAATTTTAGAAGTATACTCGGGTTACGAAATTTACCAAATATTTTAAAATAATTCTTCTTTACAAAAACTTTCTCTATTATTTTGGCTGAATAAATTTCCAGATTTAGACATGGCTTCGCTGTAACTATAACTGAAATATAATTAGAGGTTAATAAAGATTTAAAAATTAACAAATAAATACAAATTAGCATAAAAGTAAAAACTATTTATAAATCAAGGTTGTTTTAATTAGTTTTTGAGACTTGAAATCATTAATGAGATTTATTTTTTTTAAGGTGAAACGCAAGGAAAAAAACTTTGGTCTAAGACTTTTTTTAAAGTTTGTAACATAGGCTATTCGCAGAAGCTTCCCGTTAACTAAAATCTAGGGTCTCAATCTGACTTAACATTTTAACAATGTCCAGCTTTTTACAATTCAAATGAAACTTGATGATAAGAATAAAGAAAATGTAAGAAGTTAAGTGAATACATAGAATCATGTTGTATAAAAGAGGGAGAATTTAACTGAAAAAAAATATTAACAAATTTAGGTAAGAGGAATTATATCGTGTAATGCGTGAAGAATTCTTTTGAATACTTGATGGAGGCACTCGCATCGTATTCCGGGTAGTGTGTTCTTTGATATTTTATAAACGTTATTGAGATTCATTGCAAGAGACCTAACTTTGTAGTGTATCCCTTGTATTAGTGAATTAATAAACAGTATTTTGGGAAATAATTTAATATTTTAATTACTTTGTGCGGGAAATGATGTTGAAATTTAGATCTCGTGATTAGAGTAAATTTTCTTTTTTTTTCACCCAGCTTTTATTTCTGCAAATTTATCAGCAAATTGAAAAATCATACATAGCATTACAACAATACATGTATGAAGAAAATTGCCAGTGTAAAATATTTGCGATATGTATATAAATATATATCTGTATAATTATACACACACACACACATATATATATATATATATTTCTTAAAGATTCACATTAATAACAAGCATAAGAATAATTACTTGCCTAAGATAAATATAAAAAAAAAGTTAGGGAAAAGATCTTTAATCTCTCAGGAAAACATGTTAACTTTCAAGTTTCTAGAAAAAGTGAACTCTCTAGGGACTTTCTCTTGAAGAATTGAATTGGGAAATACATAAAACATCAGAGGAGAAAGTTTGATAGCGTTTGATTCGTAGTAGAATACCTTTATTTCTATGGTGAAAAATGAGAAAGAAAACGAAATTGAGCCGTTAGCATTAACTGTAAAAAAGTTTGATATGAAGGTTTCAAATATTTATGAGGAAACTCATCCCCTATGGTCAAGAATTATCTTCTTTCTTTGAGTGAACCTGCTCCAAGCTAAAATCTAATCTAAAAATTTATAATATTTTTTTTAAACAAATGATTAAATACTACATCGGACTATTTTCCAATAATACGTTACTAAAACCTGATGTACCTTAGGTGCAGTATATATTTTTAATTAATTAAAGCGAGAAAAAAGTAAATTATCTAACACATCTTAATTATATATCACTTAACGAAAATATATTAGTATCAAGTAGAGTAATGACTATTTTGATTAACAAAAGGATTTTAGTTTTTAAAATTATTAATAGAAAAGAAATTACTATATTTTTGACAATGTATTGATTTATTTTTTAGCTTTAGTGAATAAGTAAAATATACTAGATTTTCTCTTACTTGCATACACGTATTAAATTAATTTTCTTATTTGTACAACGAATTTTTTGAAAACTTTTGGAATAGAAATTATTTATCCTCTTTGAATTATTAGCTTGTATCTTTAAAAAAATAGAAAGCATTCGGTTTCTTTAATCTTGCCCTTTCCTTCTCACTAACTGTAATTTTATAATAAAAATAATAAAGCTAATTTAATTATATAAATATATATATATATATATATATATTCTGAAGACATGAACCATGAAAATAACAGTAGCTATGTAATTATATTTCAGCTGGAATATCTCCCGTGATACTAGTGTCAACCTAAAAAACGTAACGTTGTAAAAAAGAGATTTATAATGCAAGTTCATTTAAAAAGCAGATAAGCATTTCAGATACTGTATAAATTTCTTTGTTAAATAACGTATTTTTGTAATTTCAAATGTCTTTTCAAACTCAGTGTTCATTTTTTATTTGACTCTTAGTTTCTCCCTTCACACTGAGTAAATATGAAAGTTTCTTTGACTTATGGGATCATCAAGTGTCATGCATGATCAATTTTGCCGCGGAATGCAAATTCAAAGATGTGTCACTTTTTCATTAAAAGTTATTGCCAGATAATGGGTTTAATGCATTAATGAGAAAAGTAAAAATTGCATTATTTGTTTACCTATTATCTTGAATGCATCAATTTTTTACACCATTTTGTACAAGAAGAAATGTCGGTTAATGAATGGAAGTAAGAAATTAAACATTAAGCTTTTTTCATTTGAAGAATGCGTTTAACATACATCTCCAAATTAACTTCTCCACAAGACTTCATACTCGTTCTGGAATATATTAATAAATAAACTTAAAAATTCAGAAGTTATTTTCACAGAAATGTTAAAATAAACTTGATAACATTTTAAAGCTAAAAGTATACTACAAGAAAAAGAGAAATACCTTGAAGGATTGACCTCGTTTATTCCTTCAGTTAAAGAGCATGCATAAATGTGGAAATTATTAACAATTTTAAAGACAATATGCTTTATTTAAGGCATTACTAAGGAAAATCTTTAAAATTATCAATAATTTAAATAAAATTTCATTCGTCTCCTACTCATAAGTTAAATTAGATTTATTGCAAAAAAGTTTAGTGTAGCTGTTTTATGTGGTATCGAGCTACCGTACTTAAGTAAAACAAGAGAACAAATTTGATAAATCTGCTATTTAATAACAAACCCTTCCCAAATTTGGACAATCAGGAACCAAATTTTCTCAGATTCAGAATGGTCAGGTACAATGACTCTCTATTGTGTTGGTTGTTTTACACAAGTGTAGAAACCATAAAGATATACTTCCAATATAGGTATGTCAGTTTTAATATTAAAACAATATATGAAATTAATTGAAAAAAAAAAGAAAAATATGTTGTTCCAAAAATATACATAACATTATCGCCAGCATTTTGACTTCCTCTGACAATAAACATTTGCAACCATGGAAAAAATTCAAGGCAACATATGCCCACAACCCAGTTGTTGTCACTTTAGCGATAACGTACTCAATGTGTTTGGCCATACAAGAATCAGTTTGGCCAATGAAAGAATAAAATTGGTCTATAAATATATATCTTTTTTATAAAAGCCCTAATTTTTTATTGTTCTATTCTTAAGTTTTCCCATTCTTTTAACCGATGTCAGTGAGGATGGCTTTGCTAGACTAAAAACATGATAACTAAGTTTGCAGAAATTTGTTGCTTGCAATCCGGTTTGTGATAAACGTTAATAGAATTTGATGTGGCATGCTTATTCCTGAGATCTCGTTATTTAAAAATCAAATCGTCGATTTGTTACAATTGTCTCCAGTACTGTTTTCCCAAGAACTTGAGCATAGGTGAAAATAACATCTGCACATACTATAAACAGTACTTCTGCTTAGGTGAATATAGACCAAAATTTCTCTTTTTGATTGTTTACAGTAAGTAGCATAACAGTTACTGGTACTTGTTATATAACTTGTTATATTCGCAATTGTTATATAACTTGTTATATTCGCAATTGTTATATAACTTGTTATATTCGCAATTGTTATATAACTTGTTATATTCGCAATGTCTTTTCTGAAACAGTTGTTTCAGAAAAGACATTGCGAACGTCCCCTACTAATTAAAATTAAAGATGGGGATAGATACAGAAATTACACTTATATCATCATCCCAAGTTCTGAGGTCAATTTTCAACTCATCAACTGCGTACAGAAATAACTATATATTCAATCATGTTTTCTGACTTAAAAATATCAGTGAAGTTTCAGATTCCCACAAACATTTATGTATATATATATCTACGAGATTGATAGGAATGTTTCCGTCTGACGTCACTAGGCGAGCGCCGATCACGTATATTTTGGAATATGTGTGCTCGGCATCTCAGTCCGCGTCCAGCCATCACAACGGGAACATTTCCACGCTGCCCGGTTTTTCGATATTCAAATTTAAAATGTTCGCTGCAATTGAAAATCCCACCAGTTGTGAGGTGCGGTCTATGATATGGTTTTTGTTGGCAAAAAACCTATGGAAATTTATCGGCAAGTGTGTGAAGTGTACTAAAACAACGTAATGAATGAAAGTTCAATCCGGAAATGGTGCATTAAGTTTAAAAATGGCCGAATTAACGTTCACGATGAAGAGAAGAGTGGACGCCCTAGCATTGTGACTGAAGAACTGGTCACTAAAGTTGATGAAAAGATTCATGAAAACCACCGTTTCACAATAACGGAGCTTTTGCTTAGTTTTTCACAATTTTCACGGACTCTGCAGCTGCGCGTCACTGAGTGGTCGTGATCGCAGGCGGCAGAATTCTATGAAGAGGGAATCTCAAAGCTTGTCCATCGCTATGATAAGTGCCTCAATTTGTTTGGTGACTATGTAGAAAAGTAGAATTTTAGTCGCTCTTTCTGATGTATATAATAAATTTTTTTTCTTGTACTTAGTTTCTTTTTAATTCCAAAACGTTCCTTACTTTCTGTGAATATCCCTCATATATAACTATATGACTCTTAAATAGTATGTAACGTTTATTTAGGGTATTTGGTATTTTAAATTAATAAATATTTAATATATATAAATAAATGTTTGTCTTCTTTTTATACGAATTTTTCGTTCGATAATAGTTGTAATTTGAATTTTGGTTATATTTTCAACTATACATTTTTTTCTTTTAGTTGTTTTTGTCCTAAAAAGTTTTAAATTATATTTTGGTACACTTTTAATGAAATATACTTTTTAATGAATTTGTTTATATATATATATATATATATATATATATATAATATGTAAATATACATACATATATATACATACATACATATATATATATATAATATGTAAATATATATATATATATATATATATATACAACGATATATATATATATCTTTGTATGTGTGTGCGTATACTGCCTGATATAGAGAAAATGCAACACCATGAAGATTTGATTGCACTATAGTGAAAATTGCGTGGAATGCGCAACTGAAGATTTATGTTCGCGATCTGAAATGTAAATTTTGTGCCTGTTTTGTAAAAAAGTTAAAATATTAGGTAACACTGGAGGAGTCAACAATTGCTACTCTCGGTCACCATAGTGATTACTGTTTGAACTGATTTTTTTCTGCCTGAGATGACACTTTTCTTTGAAGATATGGATGATTGATGACAATAACATACAGTCATTTTCAGTAATTCGTTGCTCAGCCTAAGTTCTTTTTCGGCTGACAAGAAGTTCATCGCTGTTTTCGTCATATAAGATTTGAAACAGACCCACATTCGTCTAAGTATAAAACAACTGGAGAAATTGATTTGCTGGAAGAAATGTTAATTATGATAGGGATTTGCATCAAGGTGGTTGGCAGTATGTTTGGATTGAAAAATCTGAAGGCATGCTGTAATGATGATGGAATGTACTGAGAAATCAATATCTGCCAAAATAATATTTCTAAGATTGCTTGTGCTTGATATCAAGTCGTTGCGTTTTTTAATATACTGCCAATAAGGCACAGGCACTTAGGCGATAGATTACAATGGTACCAGAACAACTGGAACTATTTAATGACACAATATTGGATTATGCAATATTGGTGAATTCATGACTGATGTATGCACCACTGCTCGATAACACGGCGTCATTGACTGATTAATAAAATAACCCATTAATTAAATGTTACAATTAGAAGTAAAACGACAGTTTTTAGTGGAATACATTGTAACTTTGAACATCGATAAAGAGACGAAGACGTATGGGTAATGTTTATTTGATTTGCCTCTGACTCAGAATGTGCTGTGGAAATCTGTTGAACGTTTATTTGTTCTCTCATTTTCTATTACGCTACATAAAATTCTATAAATATAACGTTTATCACCATGAACACATAATTTATTAGAAAATGTAAGTATGAATAAAATTAATAATTATAAAACGTTAAATGCATTTATGGAAATAAAAAAACATCGCTTTTTATTTATGTATACAACACAAATGATATAATATTGAAGCACTTTAGACTCGGTTTGGAAATATTTTATTTCAAGTTTATTTGTCCTAATAACTCTTTAGCCATATCTATTCCAAAAAAGAAATGAAAGTTTTAAGTTAAGAAATGTTTTCAAAATTTGTTATACAAAACCTTTACAAATTTAAGAAGTTTTTTCCAGTGAATAGTTTATCCCTTAAATTCTTTGTCAGGCAAAATAACTGTCAAATTTAATTTAAACAAAAAACAAAATTTAAATGCAATTCAATGAAACCAAGAAAGAAAGGAAAAACACTATTTTTGAAACATTATTTTAATGAATTATTTTATAGATTGGAAGGACATGGCTTACTTAAAATAATTACGAACTTTTTATAATGTAAGTAAACTGCATGTATGCATTTAAAAATGACCTATATAACTAATAAAATAGTTTTAGATTGAGCCATAAATGATAATGGAATCGAGACCAGACCTTTTTATGCACGATATGGAATTCATACTATGATATTCTCATAGTAGCTCTAATAAATTTATTCAAAAATCAATTACTGATGAATAATAGTTATTTAGAAAATTTAACGAGAAACGAGATTTAAAAAATTGAGTAACATTTGAGGCATTCTCGAATATATTTCAAGTACCAAGAAATAAAACATTCTATGATTGTAATATCTTAAAATTATCTTACAATAATTCCGTTATTTTATTTCTTTGAAAATTCATAAATTATATTATAATATCTTATTTGCTAAAATATTTCTAAAACATTATTTTTTAATGTTACGAAATATTATTTAAGTCACTATAGAATCTCCGTTGTGTAGGTAATATAACTATTTATTCAAATTAATATTTGTAAAATCACATATAAAGCTAATGAAAAAAATTACATTAAATAGTTGTTAAATAACGTTTCAAAGAATCAAAATTTTATGAGTATAATTAATTCTGTTTGAAGAAAATTAAGGATTTTTTGTTTTGTAATTTTATATCAAGTGAAATTGTTAGAAGTATTTTATCGTATCATATTACGCTTCATAATTTAAATAAATTTATGAAAAAATATTCAGGGCCCTCTCCAAAATAATGTGGACAATTTTTTTTCTTCAAAGCCATTAGTGACAGAAATGGTGTTAGAGAAATGTAAAATATAAAATAAATACATAAATAAACTGCATAATATCCCTACTTATTTGCAAAGATTCAGCTCTGATGCATGAAGCCATTTGCTTCGATGGAGATTCAAAGGAATAAATAAGGAAATCGATAAGTTATAAGGAGGGCACATACTGTTCTCTTATCAAAAATTCAGTTCAAGATTTTATAAAATATGCAAGCGCCATCTTTGAATTTATTCATGAAGTTACAAAACATTCTTTTACCGATGACAATGAGAGGGATTACTTTTAAACTTAGATTTTTTGTTGTATTCTTGCATTTTAAAAAATACGTTCGAAACTTTATCCGTTTTACAAAAAATTTGAAGCCTTTTATGAATATATGTTTTAGAAGAGACTAGAATTTAAATGTATTCTTCTTTCTCCAGTTCTCTGGAGAATTTGGGTAGCATAATAAATAAATCTTACTTTTTGTCTTTGAATTTCACATTAGAAGAGAAGACCAATTATAGATCTAGCCTTTTTGTTAGAAGAGCTCTTCTTATAAAGGGTTGAAAAACATTTTATGTTCGTATGATGATATTTCATGGGATTTATTGTGCTCTATCAGTGTACATTATTATGATAAAATAATTATAATGTGTACTTAATATTAAATAGCATGTTTCATTAAACATGCCCAATGATTTCTGATCTTTAAATCAGCCTTTCGGTAAAGTTTTATTTTTAAAAATTTCAAATTACTCTATAAGCAATATTCTATTTTATATTTTATTTCATAAACTTATAATACATTTTAGGTTTACTTACCTTACTTTACGAAAATTTAACATTTAGTGCGCATACAAAATACTGATAAAATATGAGTTCAAATGTTTCAGATCTCTACGGTTGCTAAGGATGAATTATTTTAAGAAAAAGAAATCCTTTTTACAAAATATTTAAGACTAAATATATATATATTGACAATCAATGTTTATAGTGATATGTTATTAGTAAGTTAGTCAGTTCTTACACAGATAAATCTCAAAACTGTTTTAAATCATCCAATCAAAAACAGTTGGAATGTGTTTGGTATACAGTTTCGAAATATAATTTCCGAATGTAGAGTTCTTATTACAACAAAGAACAATTATACCTTATTTTTTTACCTTATTCACTGCACGTAATTATATATATTGGACCCTAATTCTACTTTCTTATAATTCATGAAAAAATAAAATGAATAATTTGTATTTAAATTCTATTTCTGTTATTTATTAAATATCTGTAATATAGGCCCTAAATTGTAAGATCTTGTTTTTACGATGTTGAAATTCGTTCTAATCCCTGAAGTCTTCAATCTTATAAGAGAATATACCAATTATTTCAGGATAATAAGTTTCTATTACATCAAATATATTTCCATAATCTTAAAACTCCTTTGGTTACAAAAGATAAAATAATGAAAATGCATTTCGAAATTAGAATACGAAAATAAATCCCGAGGCTTATTTGTTATTTGAAAAAGATTTCTGGCTACATCAAGGAAATTTTATTCCATATTTAATACATACTTCTTCCTTAGTTTCAAATACAGCCACACAAAGTTTGGATCCAATTTATACTCTAAAATTTATCTCCCTTACCTTGCAGATGAATCTAAATAATGTAAGATTTACTAGGAAAAATATTTAGAAGAAAAGTAATTATATTGATTTACCTCTGAATTGCGTAGTATATTATGTATGTATATGTATATGTAACTCATATATATGTATATATGTAACATGTATACTGTATATACTATATGCTGTTATGTATATACGTATGTTAATGTATATGTATATACATATATTAATGTATATGTCAGTATATGTAATAATAATAATAATAAACCATATAGAGTAACAATAATATGTATATTGTATATAATATATGCATATAATTAGTAATATGTATATGTTATGCTATGTATATTATGTATATGTATATGTTAATATATGTTATATAACTCATATGTATATTATATAATATATTATATATTATGTATATTATATGTGTAACATGTATATTATATTGATGTAATAATAATATATGTATATAATAATATAATAATAATATATATATAACCATTAAACTAGTTTAACTTACGCTTGAATTGGTCCTCCGGCCCGATGTTGCTTTTTGACTTGCTGGGTTCCATATTTTTCATTTTTCTTTCATTGTTACATTTCTTTCTGGATTTTGTCTTTTAAATATTTTAAATTATTCAAATTTTCGGTATATATATGATAATATATAATTAATGTGTACAAAATGTTTGCACAAAATCCACATATTTTTTTTTCTTCATTTTGTTTGGAAAAGAGGGCAGAAATCTTCATTCCTTAAGCCATATGAATATTGTGTAAACTGGTTTGTTAGACTTTGGATGAAGAACTGAATAAAAATCTAAAAGGTGGTGCTTTTCATTTCCGTTTCACTTATATTTCACAAAATCTTTTGTTAATTTACACTCAAGAAATTTAGTCTTCTTTAAATAACGTCGGTGCTTTTGTTGTTGTAAAAATCGTAATATCGTATATTATCGTTGGGGACAAAAATAATTATTAAATGAAAAATGCATGAATAAAATGGGTGAAAAGGGTCTTCTTAATAATTCAGAACTGCTCGGAAGAAACTAGATACAAAAACACCAATGGTGTAATTAAATATAGGAGTAGAATTTAGGTAGTATTTTATTCACTGCTCCGTATCTGGTTATGAAAGAGTCAAAAAATAGAAAAACAAACTTTGTGGTTTTAGAATTTAAAAGAATAGTAAATGGGCATTCAATTTAACATTTGAAAAATAAGTAAACTGGTTTAAGGATGGAAAATTGATGAAATGTAATTAAAAATGAATAGATTTTAGATTAAGTTTTACTGATACATTTTTATTACATAATGAAAAGTGCATTGCCAAAAGTCATTTTTATCAATGTTATAAAAATACCTTAATAATGCAATAGGAAGAAAAAATGGAATTTTTTATGCGTTTTTATATATTTTTCCAATTAATCTTTAGTTAAAATAATTAATAAAATAACTTTAACGAATATTAACAGCTTATTAAATATTAGTAAATTGAAACAATAATTTTTAAATCACCGAAAATGGCTATACAATGGTCTTTTTTGTGAATTAGCTCTAAGTTTCTCAATATTAACTCGATATACATATTTGAATTAAAACTAAAATAGTGACAAAATATTACTGACGTAGGATTTCCAATTTACCTTGAACCTCAAAATCGAGTTTAGAAGAGTAAAGGATAACGATGATTACTAACCATATTGTCAGTCACCTTACAACCCAACAACTGACAATCAATTCAAGAGTATAGTTTAATATCTTAGTCACGCTCTTATGATTATCATTCATGATGTGTCATCGATGATATTATACACCTTTTCTCATAAGGTTACCTTTCAATAGAATTACGCTTACAAGCACAAAACGATAATTTCTGCTGGTTAGCTATGTGAATTTCAGACATTTTTCCAGTTATCTTGGATTTTTTTTTTAAAATTCTTTTCCCAATAAAATATGTTGGACATGGGAAGCATTCAGATTTTCGACCGTTTTAGAATTTCTTTAATGTAAAACTGCAGTTTGAAAGTATTTGGGTAAAAATTCAATAAGATACCCTCCAATTAATAATAAGTCAAATAAAATTTTCATCACGATGGAGGAACTTAACAATATATTGATATGTTCCGGTATGTTGCTGTATATTCTGAATAAAATAATTACTTTGATATTTGTATGCATATATATGACGTACAGCAATTTTTGTGCCATTCGAGTAGCTCCAACTTATATTTTATTCAATTATAGTTGTTGTTAAAATTCTATTTTACTTGACTATTTACTTATTTATTACTCATTTTTATTTTGATGTGTATGCTCGGCACATAAATGTCAGGAAAAAAACACTCATTATAAGCGTAAATTGGTACGCTTCGAAATAAAGTCTAAAATATAAAATAGTAGTTAAAATGAGCTAAAAGATCTACATTTTATTACTATTTTACGAATAATTGCAAGAAAGATATTAACTTTTCTGAAAAGATTTGTAAGAGACGAGAATTTTAAGTTGAATAAACTTGTGAACTTTTTTTTTTCATTTCTTAAAGTTGCATATATTCAATTTATAATACATTTATAAACATCCGGATTAAGCTTTCCAAAATATTTAAAATTGTCCTCAACATAAACAGAATAAATAATGGATTATGTTGAGAGAAAATAATTTACCAAATATTTTTAAAAGTACTTATTATTTCAGATATGATTTGAACATTCTCATTTCCACTTCCTCAGTTGTCCCTAAAGACATTCGCTAATATGTATCCATAGAACTGTTCAGTTTTGTCACGAATACAAATCACAAAGAAAGTCACCTTAGTAATGGTGTTTCGTTAATTAGAGTTCAGGTGCAGAGAACTATCCTCGCTTTTTCCTTTAATGCTCTGAGGAAGGGTTTACTGTCCAACACTGTTTCGCGTAATAAGAAAAGATTTTCAGAAAGGGCTTGGTTGCAAGGAAGTTCTTGTAGCTAGGATTAAGTGATAGGAAATGAAGGTATCGATTTTGAGTAAAGCAGAACTATTGTGATTCTTTCCATTGAATTCGATCCGGTTTATTTCAGTAATTTGTCTTTCATCTATTGTTGAGGTTCAGGTAAGAAAAAAGCTTCATCATTTTACTGCATTAAGAGGAAATTTAATATATTTTGCTCTCGTAAAATTTTCTTTATTTTTAAAGTTTTTTTATTCGCAAAGTAATTAAATGAGAGCAGGAAAAGTATGTTAAACTATAATCATATTCTTAAAATGTTGTAAGATGAATTTTAAAATCGTATTTATCCACAAAGGGATATAGTATCATTTTTTTCTAGTTATTTGTGAGTAGTGAATAAAAAAAATAACCTGTGTGTTTTAACTAAAAATATTTTTGGATCATTTTTCTTTGCTGTTATCATAATACAAAAAATGTCATTTTTAAAAGATTGTTAGAGACAATAAAATAAAAAAAGTACCCAGCCCAATTATTTCATTATTCTAGAAAGAAATTTGCACAGATAAATTTGATTAATATAATATAGGAATATGTAAATAAAGCAAAATTTATGCTGGAAGATATAAGCAAAAATAAAAATAAATACTCTTGATGCCAATGCAGAAAATATAATCATGTTATTTTATTTGGCGGTTGCTTAATACTTCAGTCATTTTTTTGTTCTTTAGGATAACAAATGAACTCTTAAATTATTTGAATCACAACGCTGATTAATGATGATATTAAAATGTTTTTGTTGAAGTAAGAAAATGTTTCAGCTAGTTAACACAAGTTTTTTTAACATTTATTTTACCCTTTTCATTACATATGAATATGCAGAATTGGAAAATTTTAAATCAGCTGTTTATGTTTTTGCTGTAACTTGCACTTTAAAAACTCTTATATATAGGCATATCACATTTATCATATAACATGGGAACTAATATAATTTGACAGATAAGATTATAATTGCTTCACATTTTTTCATATATGTTTGTTGAAGAATTTTGGTCTCGTGAGCATGGTCAAGAATGTCATAAATTACAACAAAAACATCATATATCATTAGTAAATTACATTAGTATTGTCTCGTATTTAAGAACACAGAATATTAAGAAAATGATAGATTTCATGCATTATAATCAATGTCCCTAATGGGGACTTATAAATATCTGAATAATAAAAATATATATTTATTTCTGCGATTGAGTAACAAACTGAAATATTCTACACTTAGAATTATTCTATTAAATAAATAAAAATCTATTTTATTTTATAATTACTAATTTGCAAGAGAAAATACTTTCAAAATACATTATAAAGAAATATTTGAATATAAAATTGATTTGCATAATATCATGAATATTGTAAAACTGTTATTTATTTAAATGTATGAAATCAATATTACGAGGAGCGTATGAAAATAAAGTTAATTTTATCAAATGATTGCTGTGAAAGCCATGAAATAAATATGCAGAATATTCCAAATTATATGTGAGTTATATAAATGCATGAAATGAATATCACGGTATCCATATTATGAATGAATATTTTCGTAAAAACACTTGTAAATTTGGAATCAAAATTTGAATCTAGCACTGCGTATAAGCTAATCTTGGGGAATACTTAAAAATGAGTCAACGTAATAAACATGGAAAATATATCTAAATCCTCTTTTATAGTACCTTTCGCTTATAACGCTACAGTAAAGAAATGAAAAAGCATATTTGAATCTTTCATAGTTACAAAATAAATACCACAAAAGTATTAAAACATAGTATTAAGTTATAATTCTAAGAATTAATTCAAATATTATATGAAATTATTTCGATTTTTAAACATTATGCATAAAAAAAACGTCTCTTAAAATCTATAAAATATTTCTTACATGTACTCGTAAGTTCACTACCATGCTTATAATCACATAATATTCTAGAATTTAAAACATCAAATAAAATAAACATACTCGAAACGTGATATTATATAACTGATATAATGAAAAGGGAAGTGTTGATTTTAATTATATTTTCGAACATTAAATGATGAAAAAATAATTCAATAGTAATTTCATATATTGATTTTTATATTATGTTAAGAATATATTTTAATGATCTATTTACACCCTTTTGAATTTAACAATTTGTTCTAAATTCCCTCTCTTATGTTTAAGTGTGAAACTGGATTTTAATGTTAAAAGAATTTGTTTTTAAATCCGTATTTATTTAATTTGTCTACATAAAACGATTATATCATCATAAAAATTAAAGGCATAATAACAGCACAAACTGAATTTATTTTAAAGAATTGTCTAGTATGATAAAGTGTTAACTATTAAATTCCACTTTTAAGACAATCGAACAAATTATCTGCATAGCCTAATATGCAGAAATTTTATTTTCATTGAAATAAATGTATAGCAAACAAATGTGACAATTATTTTATTAAAATTATTTGTATATCAGAATTTTTTTTTTTATTTTATTGTTTTTTGAAAATTAATCTCCATGTCTGTTTTGTATTAAGACAATCGTTTGAAGTAAGAAAAAAAAAGTGTTAATACTGAGGAAAAATTTCAGATCATTTATTTCTTAGCATAAATGACACCAAAACACTTATTGTTAGACAGTACAAGTAATTTCAGGTTATGAACTATATTTTTTACGATGATCATCATGATCATGATCATTGCAAATCAAACATTCTTGTAATAAAGACAGTAAATTTATTTTACATTGATATTTTTCTAAGTATTTTAAATGCTCTTGGTATCCCTTAGCTCATTTCTGAACACATAGGAGGATTTTGTTCATTTTATAAGGTTGTGTAGTGTTGTGGAGGACTGTTTGTATTCAGATTTTTTTCACCTCCCTTGACGCACAGATAACATT
Source organism: Nephila pilipes (assembly GCA_019974015.1). NCBI lineage: Eukaryota > Metazoa > Arthropoda > Arachnida > Araneae > Nephilidae > Nephila > Nephila pilipes. The sequence continues at coordinate 164,785 of BMAW01079938.1, read as the reverse complement.
TATTTTTTAATTAATATTATTTATCCATACTATTGTGTGTCTGATTCACTCTAAAAGCAGACCAAGTATAACAAAAAAATTTATGCATAGAATCTTGCATGAAATTTTGAAAAACTGATAATGAATGTTTTAATCCATATGTAATTTATTTAATAGAATAGATTGCTAAAGAAATTAATTTTGTAAATCATTCAAATCGGGATTTTGGTTGTAAAGTGACCATTCTTTTGCATTTACATCCTTAAATATTTTCTACTGTAATACTGCTAATGAAAAGTATTAGTTTATGATAAACAAATAAAACCAAGCGAAAATTAAATTTTTAATTTGTAGAAGCGGAAATATAATTAAAATGCCACCTTCAGGATCAGTTTATCATTCATTTCTCGTTTTCGTAACATACTTGACTTATAACTTGAAAATACATTTCAAATTGCAAAAATTCTACACTAATTCGAATATTTAACTAGATATTCTGAATAAACTGTATTAAAAAAGGCTGAATAAATGTATCTATCCTTATAAGTTACTGTTGAAAATCAGCTTGTCTAATCCAACTTATATTAATTGAGAAATCAGTAAATCACTGTTCTTGATCGTATTATTTGTTTTACATATATATATATATATATATATATAATTTTATGTAAAGCTTTGTAGACTTGAGGTATCATCATACTCCTTTTTACATATACGTTCCAGTGATTTTTGTTGATAATCCTCTTTTAAAAAAGTGATTTAGTACATATTTTTAGACTCAATTGTGTTTAAGAATACCAAAATATATATAGCGAACTTTAATCATTCCCTTAGCATATCCATCGCTGCACTGGCATATTTTTTATCAACTCCTTGAGCCAAGGTTAAAACAAAATATTTATTTTGTTAATGAAATTTAAATGCATGAAAAAAAGGTAATTCGACGATTTCTTTCCTTTTCTGTAACTTTCATTAGAAGAGTTCAATTTTCTTTATCGCACTTCATCGTTATTTCACTTTTTCTAACATTTAGAAACACATCTATCCATATTTGTTTTGTTCAAAATCTAGAAAATTGTGTTTCTTGCACTCCTAGGAGAAATTTTTTGAAAAAAAATTATAGGAGCTGAAAAGTTAGTAAAAAAGTTGCTAGACACGCTATAATAACATGAGTAAAACCTAACGTTGACTTCAATTTATCTCCTCTCTAACACTCGAGAAATTTTCTTTTAAGACTTATATCTCACGCCAGTAATAAGTTTGATAAAATTCTGCAGATATAACTTGAGAAACTAAAATTTAACTTCCTTATAATATAATTAATAGAACAGAAAAAAACTCTTACATTTAAAATTAAAAATAAGACGTACCTAACGAACTGTGACATTCGGGTTTCACTTCTTTCATTTAATACTGTTTTCACAATTTAGTAGAGTTTGGTTTCTAATTAAGTAACCAAACAATGAAGGAAACGAAACTAATTTTGTTTGAATCTTAATTCATTCAAAATGCAATATTTAATCTATCACTAATGTGAAGCCAGTCCTTATATGCATCCAAACTTAAAGAATATTACTCGAATTACTAAAGAAAAATTTAAGAATATTAATATCAATATTACTCGTATAAATATTTACTTTTCTGATATTGCCTAACCGAATTCGAGTCAATAAATAACTTGTAATGTGGGTTATATTTTATTATAGTTCTCAAATGCATTAGCTTTGAATCATCTAATCTCTTTCTTCTTATCAGTGTGAGCTCACATCTAGCTTCAACATTCAAACCCTCCAATCTCTCGCACTATGTTACAACTCTCAGTAGTTTATAGATCTTATAACAACAAGCTTATCCACAGGTCTTCAATACTTCTACTCTAATTTGCATAAGTCATGGTATATTTACTAAAAGAGGTTTTCAAACCAAATGACGTCATAAAACAACCTCTCAGTGGTTAATGGAAGGAAAATAAGTGAGAGATCCCCTTAGAAAAGCAACATATTTCAGGTTAAATTTACGCAAAAAGTTATTTTACAACTTTGAAGAATATCTTTCAATTCAGCATGAAACATCCCTCATAATCTTTAAGATTCAATTTTGTTGAAAAAAGCTTCAAAAGCATGACTATTTTCTTTGAAGAAGAAAAAACCTTAGTTGTTCTATGTTCTGCTTTAATTTTCAGAACGTTTCTCTCAAAACTCTGCAATGAATGATGAATCATTTTTGAAAGTTTTCTTAACTTCCTCCTTTAAATTCAAAAGTAATTATTCTTAAATTATAAATTTTTGAGTGCACCGTACTACAGTTTAATATTACTACAGATTATTACATAAATCAGGAAGGTAACGTTGTGGTAGATGAGATTTATGAAAGAAAATACCGTAGATGATAAGCTGAGCCAAAAATCCGCTAATTTATAAAAATTACATTATAATACCAATAAAAATTACGAAAAAAGCTTGTCAAAAATATTAAGCGAAAAAATACAACTCAAATAAGGAATAATATTTAAATGTTAAGTCGATATCTATTAATGGAATGCAACTTTAGACAACTAATCTTGCTTTTTTATTGATATAAATGTAATGAAAAAAATTGAAACAATTTAAATTAAAACAAATTCATACAAAACATTTACTTCAAATAGAAAAATAAAATTTCAGAAGTTCGTAAAAAAATTCTTTGAAAAGCATTTAGCTTACAGTTTTTTGAAAAGTTCTCTCAAAGGAATTTAGCAAAAGAAAAAGACAAAAATATATTTGAAAAAACGGTGATTCTTTAGAATCCCCTGGTGTTAGAATTCTAAAGAATGCACAAATCCGGAACTCTAAATTTTATATAAAAACTATAAGCTAATCCGAGACTCAAGTTGTCATTTTTTTTCTCCTAACTCTTTTCTCCTTAAAAAAATTCTCAATAAAAGGTCGATCCCTTTTAAAGAAACTTTTCATGGAATTTTTGTGGAAAGCAGCTCCAGAAATAAAGACAAGTCATCTAAAAACTAACCCTTTTGTATTTCAGAAATCATTTTGAAAATTGATTCTCCTTTTCTATTTAAGCAATTTATTTTTCTCAAAGCGATTTATTCTTGATATATTTATATATTTTTTTAAACTTTGATTGTTTATATATTTATTTTTTAAAAACATACTTAACCATCTGAGGAATCATTAGTTTAATATTTGAGCATATATTACTCATAAACAGGGGACCATCTGAATTGATGTAGGATTGAGGTTTTTACCCTCACTTTATATTTGCTCAAAATGCATCATTTTTAGTTAATTTATTTCAGCGTAAACAATTTAGTGAAAAGTGCTATGTACAAAAAGATGAGTAGGATTTTACAATTACAGTCCTGTAAAATTATGTAGAGAATAATATGATAAGTTTAAATTAATGTGCAACATATGTAGAATAAGAAACAAATTGCACTTTCGTTTGAAAATGCTAAAAATATTTGCAACAATAATAATCGAACGCAAGATTCTCAAATACTGTTGTACGTCCTGTAAGAGACACCTCTATTTTTAAACAGTTCTATAGCTCCAGATCTCTTTTAATAGTGACATTAATGTATTTACCTCTTATTAAGGACATTCTATTTAAAATATACTGATAAAACATTTCCAAAAATGAGACAAATTTATAGAAATAAATAAAAAATCTTTGTTAGTAAAATTTGAGATTTCAAAGGAAATTGCACTCATTCAAGGATAGTTTTGTGACAAGGGAACCGTAAAATGAAAATTTAATCTGTCACTTTTGAGAACTGCTTTTGGTTAGGACAACGAGAAACAATAAATTGGGAAAAGAAAATTGTGAGGCAATCGAAATGATAGTTCCTATACAGAGAATTCAAATTTCAGTTATTTTTGATACAAATCTCAGCATGAAAAAGAAACAGTGTTGGTAAGTAGAAAGGCAATCCATGACTGGGACCAAAAGAAACCATGCTTTTTAAGAAAACAAACTTTGAAATTCCAGTTTAGAGCTCCCTCAATGAAAATATTACAGATGAAAATGAATTAATTGAACCTGTCAAAATCAATGGCTCTGCTGAAATGAAAGAATATTTAAAAATCGAGAAAACCATGTACACTGAAGATGTTAATGACAACATAAATCCTTAAATTTCAAATGTAATTGATTATGTGAGCTTTAAGAAATAGCTTGGAAAGCAGAGAGAAGGATAAAGAAGAACCAGACGAAAAGTGTGACATAATATATATATACAGACTCCTTAAGATACATCTCTTCATTAGAAAAAAAGTCATGATAACATTTGGTGAGGTTGAAGGGCATAAGTTCATCAGTTACTTTATTTTCCATATGTAAAAAAGGCCTTGCAATGCACAGACTTTCAAAGACACGCGTGTAACTGATTATTTTCAGTAAATGTTTATAAGTATAAAACTCTATTGTTCATTTTATACATTTTTGTAACTAAGAAATTTTTTAACTAAAAATTTTCATTCTCTCATTAACTTAAGATTTCAATAAATACCATGTTCTATGCTACTGATTTATTTTTCCTGTACATAAAGCTTGATACAATCAAAGGACTCGTTAAGCCCTATTAAGGGCAAAATGTCTGGTTTGGATGGTATGTACCTTATTGGGATAAACTACTGTATTCACATTTAGATTTTTATGTTTAGGTGGATTTATGTGTATTCATTCATTCCTTAAGCGTATAGTCCTTAGGTTTGAACTGCCACAAAACCATCCTTATTAGAACAAAACACTTTTATTATTTTTCAATACGAAAATAACACAATTTTTTAATAATTATCATTATAAGTTTAACCATTAAATTATTTGATTGCAAGACAACTTGTTTCTACTGTACATATAAACAGAATATAGAATTGAAACATTCTAGAATACACACACACATCATTACTACTATTATCAACGTTATTATATATATATATATATATATGTATGTATAATAACGAGTCTTACAGTAAATTACTAAAATAAATATTAATATTTATTATTTTAGTACCGGAAAATACTTATGAAAGACATTAAAATGGTAATGAATACAAATAAAATGATAACAAATACTGATAATGGGTACTCATATACTCGTGAGTATTAAATATTAGAAGAATGGTGCAGAAAAAAATGTGGAAAAAATGTATTTAAAAAAAAAGCTGTGGATAGCAGCTGAAAAAAAGCATTCTCAATGAAATATATATCGTCTATTTGTAAATAGAAAAGTAATTGGTTGATTTTTTTTAAAAGTCGAATTTAAGAGCTATTCGATAGCTATTGGTGATGGACCTCGTAGTTTTGAATCTTTTTTCAAATTACGATGATTAATCGTGAGCTGGGAACTTCTCACCAAACTTCTACTCCGTGCGAAAGAGAGGAGATCTCCGCAGATTTAATGTGTATCAGCCCTCTAAACGGCGGGGCTTTAATGGAGTTAAGGTTCAGACCAACGACTTGAGAGAAACAATGTTGGCCGTAAGCTCACGAAAATTACCGCCAGGCTACCATGGCTACAGATAAATAGATATCAAAACCCATAACAGACTTAAAATTTAGAAATTATGTGATCCAGGATATTTTTAAGCAATTCTTAGCCTGAAAGTGAAATGCTGTGTGCTTAGAAGCTATTATAATGAGCTATTATAATTTAAGGCCACGATCTTTGTCTCTGCATTCTGTTAATAATATTATACATTGTTGGAAGCTCAAGTTGTATTTACAAGATTATCTTTATTCCACTGGACATTTACTACCTCTTTAAAATACATAGAATTAATAATTTTCTACTGAATGGTTGCTAAACAGCACGGAAAATATACACTCAAGAGCCGAAACATTATGACCACCTGTCAATAACGAGTTGGCCCACCTTTGGCGCGCAACACAGTTTCAACCCACTTTGGCATGGATGCCACAAGTCTTTGGTAGATGACCGGAGACAGATTGTACCAGATGTTTAAGCAACGGTCACGCAAATACGAGATATTGCGAATTGGTGGTCTTTGAATCCTGAGCTGCCGTTCCATGACATCCCAAATGTGTTCTATCGGATTGGGATCCAGTGAGTTTGGCGGCCAGGACAGTAACTAGAATTCAGCATCATGTTCCTCCAACACAATTTTAGCTTTGTGACACGGGGCGTTGTCCTGTTGGAACATTCCATTTCCATCTGGAAAAATAGAGGCCATGTAAAAGTGCAACTGGTCCGCAATGATGTTCAGATACCCTGTAGCATTCATGGTCTGCTCTACCACAACCACGGGTCCCAGAGATACCCAAGAGAACGTCCCCCAAAGCATAATACCGCCATCACCGGCCTGTGTATGACCTACTGTAAATTGAGGGAGCAACTGTTCGCCTGGAAGACGGCGTATCCTGACACGGCCATCAGCTTGATGTATGACAAACTGTGATTCATCTGACCTGGCAACTCTCTCCCACTTATCTATGGACCAGTCGCGATAATCCCGGGCCCAGCGCACGCGCAGTTGGTGATGACGCTTGGTCAGCAAAGGCACACGAGTGGGACGTTTGCTGCGTAACCCCATATCCAACAGTGTCCGCTGAACAGTGTGCTCCGATACTATTCTACTTGGCCCTGCATTGCATTGGGCAGTAAGATGAGCCACTGTCTGGCTCCGGTTTTTCTACATCATGCGAGACAGTCTCCGACGACCTTTTTCTTTGACAGCGTGCGGACGTTCAACACCATGTCGTCTACTGCTGGTTTCACCGTAATTCATCCACTTTGCATAAGTACTGACAACTGTAGATCGTGAACAACCCACTATTCGTGCAGTTTCGGAAATACTTGTTCCGAGCCTTCGAGCCATTACAATCTGCCCTCTATCAAAGTCGCTTAGATCCGCAGCCTTTCCCGTCACACACAGAAGTAAGTGAAAGAATGATTCTTCAGACTCTCCAGCAGCAGTTAAATACCATTTCCACCTGATCACGTGCCTTCCACGTCATCCAGGCGAGTTCATTGCAAAATGTAGGGGTGGTCATAATGTTTTGGCTCTTGAGTATAGGTTTCTATAGTTTAAAGCTTAATAGTTACAAAAACATTTGTTTACATACAGAATGTTTTTGAAACTCACACATATTTAATATTATGTGTTTTTCTATTTTTTAAAGTAATGCTTCAAATTAGTTGGAGCTAAATTTTAAAGTGTTTCTGTTTCTTCACCTTAATAACATTGAACGAAAAATCATATTTATGAAATAATCATGAGGCCATAATACTTAATAAAAATTTATTTTGTTCTTCTGTTGAACAATTATAATGAAAAATACTATTTTCAACGAAAAAAATTACACATTAAAACAGTATCAATAAGAAATACATTTTGAAATGTTTCTATGTATGTAAATGCTAATTGAACATTTAATGTAGAAACTCTTAGATTAGGAGCATTGAAGACTCATTAATTGTGACATTTTAAGCAAATGGTAATTCGAAGTAAATAAATCTGGTACTCAAAAACAATTAAAAGAAAATACTACTTTAACACATACTAAAACATGTCATTATCAGATTAAAATAAAACCGAGTTCAAGACATACTAGACTTTCTAACAAATTAGGACAGTTGGAAAACCTAATTACTTTAATTGAAATGTTTTTAGTAATAAATCAATTAAAAACAACCTATAAAGCCTGAACAGTTTAGAAACAAACAGTTTTCAAGTATTCCGAGGATTTTAATCATTGGTATGGATTCTCACTCTTTTAAAATGGTGCACATAAATTCAGTTGCTTATTTCAAATGAATTAATTATAATGTATTTAATTTAATAATTCATGTTCAGATTAGCACCCTTTGTTGACAAAGATTTCAGAAGATCCTTAGAAATAAACACGTTCACTTCATCTTTTTTATAGTCATTCAAAATTTATTTAAAAAAAAAAAAACTATTTGGTCTAAAATAATTCTTTTCACATATTTGCCTTTTATATATTTTAAACAATTCTGACGCTTTAAGATATGTAAAATTATGTTGAAATTTAATGAAAATGCTGCATTTATTAAAAAGATTGAAAGAGTGATAAACATAACGTAAGCATGACAAAAACGTTATTTCACATCTTGAATATATAACATTATGAAATTTATGTAAAATATACATCAACAGCTGTGTTAATTCATGTACCTATAAATTGGTGCTCAATATATTCATTATTCTACACTAGAAATTTCCAAGACTTTTTCTTTGCTAGTAATATTAGTTATAGCATTACATTAATTGTAAATTATAATATATTTAGAAATATATTTTAAAGTTATTTAACCGTATTTAAATTTATTCATCATTAAGTTAACACTGTATTATAATGTATATTACACGATACTTTTCTTTAAAAAAGAATATAAAGTCACACACACACAAACATATACATATATATATGGTAAGCTATACTGTATATATATAAATAAATAAACCTATACAAATAATTTAATTTTCTTAATTTAAATTTCTGCATTTAAAAAAGGAAAATGTATAAAAATATTATAAACTCTCCAATATATTATTGAGTGAATTATAATTATTTGGATATATATGCCCAAAAATTGCACGGAAACTTTTTCAATTATTCCGACAGGCATCTTACTTTAAAATTCGCTTGTAAACCTTGTAAAAAGCATATAATTGTTGATCTTTTGTAACGATATATTGAAGAATAATATGTGATACAGCATTACTATAACCGGAAGTATAACATTTTATAAGAAACTGAACTTACCAGCACGAACATGGACATCTCTACTTCCTACAACTCCAGCAGCATTTGATGCTTCACATCTGTACACAGCAGCGTGAACATCAGCTCTGTATTCTTCTCCGGGGAATGGTGGAAATACTAATGTCCCATCATGTCTGACATATCTAAGCCCCGATAGGTCTTGAAGAACTTCACCGTCACTTTTTACCCAAGTAATTATTGGGTGAGGTGTGCCATGAGCCGAACAAGGTATAACAGTCCCACTGGAGTTAGAGAACTCAACCCGACTAGATGGTTCAATGGAAAAATTCGGTCCCCTATGTAATGGTTCCTCAGCGTAAACTGGAAAATACAGATAAATATTATTTTTGTAGAAAGCAATCTAATTTATTATTGTTAAAAGAATTATAATTTTAAGTCTTGTAGACAATGTACATTATTTCATATTAATTGGTTAGAATGAACTATGTACAATGACTATTGAATACGAGCCTTGTATTTCTTTTAATTCCTAGCCAAGTAAAAAGAACGACACTAGATCTGTAATTCTTTCCTTTTTATTATTTTTCATATCATTCCACGTGAATGCTCTATGTTCATTTCAAAAATGGGGTCAAATATGGTCTGTCTGCCATATATTCTTATATTAGGTAACTGATATAAGCTACACAAAGAGCATACACACCGTCTCAAATGAATACATATCTGTATCTGTGTGAGATTGAATCTGGACTCACCATATTAAATGACCTTCAAAGACGGCATAAAACTCGATGTTTTAGCTACTAGGACTTTACAACAGTTAAATTCTTAGGGGTTATCTCTTATTAAGGAGTTTTCCCCATTTATTGTTAAGGATAAAAAAAAAATTAAAATCAGTGTATCTCAAGAGATATTTTTTTAATATTCGGGAACGGTTTCCGTAATACTACATCGCATTTCTTAGATATGTATTTACTCAATTATATACTTATTAATTATTGAGAACACTTTAGATATTTTTATCAAAACCAACAATTCATATATATAATAAAAAATACTTGTTGCACTGAGTTAAGCATGCAAAAAAATAAGGCTTTTACATTTTAAAATCAATTCTTTGTTAAAATATTTTCGAAAAATCCTTCATATTTTCCGAAAGTTTGCTTACAAACAATTTTGAAGTAATCATAAGATTAAATTCAAAAACTGATTTTACACGATTTTTATAGGCAGTATAAACAATTGAAAATCAAAAATTTGTCAATTTCTTAATAAATAAAGTTAGATGATGTTGAATGTAAACAATTTAACAGAAATATTCTCATTAAATTAGAAATACCCTTACGGAGTAATTTTTTGTCTAAATATATATATCTTTAAAGAGAACTATATATATCTTGCAGGTAATATCTTAATTCTCATAATTGTCATGTCGAAGTCCCTACCTCTTTCAAGATAATTACTTTATCATACAAGTAATACTGTTAATACTTTTCACTATTCATATATTCTCGACAAATCCTCCTTGATTCCCTGACACAAAACTCAGCAATTTAAGAATCTAGGGTTTTTACAACTGCTTAATTCATTCGCTCCTTTTCTATTGAAGAGGTCGCGTATTTTTAAGCAATTGTGATATATATATATATATATATATATATGTATGTATGTATTTATATACATATATGAATATATATATATAACATAATATATATATATAAGAAATTCTGTTATTTAAATAATTTTGACACAAACTGAAATGTTTCACTTAACAAATTATTAAACATACTTTTATAGATAATTACGTATTTAATTTTTAGTCAGAGGATATTTTTGTATGTAAAAATTTTAAGAAATATTTAAGAACATTTGTAATTAAAAATATTTCCACTTATACAATGAAAGAAAGAGGATATGAAGAAGAAAAATATTATAGTTATATCTTTGAAATGTTTGTGAAAAAATTAGACTTTACAGTTATTTCAAGAAGCAATACATTAAAATATATTCCTTGCAGTTTCATAGAATTTGTGATGCGCATTGAATTTTAAGTAAAACATTATGGAATTAAAGCGATGCATATATTTTAGTTCATATAGAGTCTATAGCTCAATTTAATCTGTACCAAGGCAATTAAGAGATTGAAATTTCATTTTAATGAAAAATTAAAATATATTTAGTTTTTCTTGAAATATTGATAATACATTCAAGTTAATGAAAATATTTATAGATTATTGTTAAAAATGTTATAAAAATTTAAAACGTTTGTAATTATCATTATTGGGAAATAAGAGTTAAGATATATAAAAGGATGAATAAATCAGTCTTATTTCATAACATATAATACATTAATATACATATCCAAAAAAGAACAAAATTAAGTAATACTTATATATATCTAGAAATATATATA
>BMAW01079938.1:51157-153284 GCA_019974015.1 Nephila pilipes | reverse complement strand
TGGCCATTAAAATTTCGACATCAGGAAGGAATGATCTGACGAATGTCAAAATCACATAAAAAGAAATAGAGTTTAGGATATGCAAATTATTAGTTTTCCGGCAAATTTAGAGGGAGGGGTAGAGGAAACGAAGCAGGAGGGAGAAACTACATCTAAAGTACTAGTTAAAAGAGAAGTTGTGTTGGAGATTTCTCATTTGGAAAACTCTCTGTAAGTTCGGTTGCTAAGATTATCGTGTTATGCTTCAAATGAGAAGTAATGCTTACAAGTCAGTGTTGAATTCAATAGAAACAGGATCGTTGCAATTGAGATTATGAAATAATGTTTCGTGATATTGCCTGTCGCACTGTTTGAAATCCAACCACTGGAATACGAATATGGAATTAATGGGTTGCTGAGGATCTTACCGAACAGTACGCAGGACCTCCAACTCCTCCCATGATTAAAGCCCAATAGGACAGGTATATTGTGAGGTCGGCCTTGCGAAACCATATAACTTCATCATGGACCATAAGTCAGGAAATGGGCATGTTTCCGACACACCTAGTCCCTGCTCATACGTTGTGACGAAGTATGCAGCAGCATCGACAGTGATCATTACTTCGGCTTAGCTTGACAATGCAACAGAGAGAGAGACGGCAACTTTGATGAATCGAACGACAAACTGGATACAATAGTGACACAATGTCTTCTTTCCAGATGAGTCCCGTTTTTTCGTGCAGTATTCTGTTGGCCGTATTCGTATCTGGTGGTTCCAATTAGAGCATTGGACATCTGCTTTCAATCAATATCGGCATAGTGAACCTGCATATTTTGGAATGGCTTGGACACCCATGGGGTGCACTACAAACACATCTCTAATATACATTGATGGTAATTTGAACACATATCTTTACATTTCTGATACCTTATGCCCAGTTTTTTCCCCTGTCATAGAGGCCTGTTAAAAAACATCTTCTAACAAAAAAATGTCAGACCACATGTTGCACATCGTCAATAAACAGGTTATTCGATTGTTGGACTGGCCTGCACGGTCTTCAGATCTATCACTTATTGAAAATATATGATCATGTAAGGCTGAGAGACTGACCCACCACCCTTATCCAGCAAATATGATTTAGGAAGTGAGGCATAGATTTGAAGCAGCAATGGAACGAATTATCCGTCTCTGTCTTCTAAGGCTAGTGCGACTCAAAGCTTAACCAGGTAAGTTCCATTTTAGCTGCCAAGGGGTCAGCTGTTTCTATTAATTTTGCATCTCTGTAAACTTCCCAACTCCTCACAAATTTAATCATTTTGTCTTCAGGACGTACTGTTTATGTACAATAAATATCTTTTTTGTATTTGCTTTCTTTCATGGTGTTGCAAATTTAATGGCTGAAAGTGAATATATAACAAACTATTAAAAAATTCTATTTCATAAAATTGACATAAATAAGACGCAGATACTAATGATAATGGACTAAAATTAAATTCAAAGCATGATAATGGGCAAATCCTTATTATAATTAAAATAAAGTTAAAATAAGGATGAAAAATTTCTTAAAAAACATAAAATAATTTAAGAATAATTATACAAATAGAAAACATAAGTAAATGAAATAAGTATATTAAATTAATAAACTTCAAAGAATAATGTAAGTATAGTAATAAAAGTGCTGTCACAGGTGTTTAATTTGATGTGAGATTATACATGTGTTACAGTACCTACACACTCCCATTTAGTTCATATTTATAACTAAAAATGGAATTTCAAAATAATAAGTAAATCAAGGCATATTGTTATATGAAAAAGAGAAGTTATAAAAATAACAAAAGTAAATAAAAAAAACTAATAAAGATAATCGTCTAATTACATAGCCTACAGAATTCAAATACTTCAAAAAGCCTATAAAAATTATATATATATATATATATATATATATATATATATATCATTAAGGGAGCTTTAGGGATAAGTCATTGGTTTGGTGATGAAACAATTATTCTTTTAATAAGATCGAATACATAATTTTGAAAAACAAAATTCTTCAATATCTATTTTTTGTTTCAACGTCAACATTTTTGATATACCTTTGATCAGTCAAAATTTGTTTTTTTTAATATACTCTCCATCGCAAGAAAATCACCTTTAAAAATAATTGGATCACCTCGAAATTTTACTTTCAAATTCCATTTTAACAAGTATACAGTAACTAAACTTGCAAAAGCAATGAATGTGAAAGATGACTTAGGACATCGTGCATTTTTCTCATATGTCACTTTCATTGCTCAAAATTGCAAACATTAATGGAAGGTGTACCTTTTCTTGTTGTTCATCATTGTCCTTCCATGGGAACACAACAAAAATGTGATGCACAATCTTTACGAAAATTGTACGACTTGAAATGTAGTTTGCATAACCGGATTACGGCCCTTACGAGTAATAGGCTACATATTTTATCCCACGAAAATGCCCGTGTAAAGTTGTTAAAATAATATTTGCTGTAAGGAACTCATTAGCGGCAAAATGCGAGTTGTATTTGAATAACTCGATATACCCAAACTGTAACAATGATATAATTGTCTGCTAATAGATGTGTTATCTAACTTTTTACAGCTTCATCCATACCACTTTGGTGTCTACCATCATCAAACGGCGATTGGCTTTGAAGTGAAGTTTTCCCTTATGGACGTCTGTTTTAATATTGCATCATCGTCAGAAACATCCAGGTTATTATAATAGCTCGTTATAGCCACATCCAAACTGGCATCGCACAGTGCTCTATGATGAATCCTACTTCAGTCTTGAAAAAATATGTCTAAGGAATACGCATGGGAAAGAGCAATGCAGTCCCAATGACCTCTTTTTTATATAGAGACTTATAATCATTAAAATCGGTGTGATGGTGTAAAGTATTATCCCATTTGATTGAAGGTTGCTTCTGCTAATTATGCGTATAAATTTCAGGCTCAATGGTAATTTGATGACATCTTACGGTCGGGAACGTAACCCTTCAATCACGTCATCCTTGGACTATATTACAACAATATAACGGCAGACGCGTACGCTATGCCTATATCGGGAGTACCTTGTGTTGATAATTTTCCTTGGTCAGCAAGTTCATCAATCCTTTCTCCAATCGGATATGTATGACACATATTTAGCAAATAGATACTGGAACCCCAAAATGATACAGATGTATAGTTACAACTAATGAAAGCTTAGTAGAAAGCACAACAAGATGAAATCAGATATTTATATCACTCCTCACAATCAAGCCTCATCGCCGGGGCATGGTCACCAATTATTGGTTTTAACATTCAATGTACAATGACTAGCCATTAATGGGTCCGACGGTTTTGAACTTCCCAATAATTTAAATTTATGTGCATGAGTTTTACACATGTTTAATTTTAATAGGAAATAGATGGGTTATGCATAGTGTTTTACCTTTCTTTTTGTGTAAAAGTAGATATAAGGATAATCATGATAATTTTTTTTAACAATTATAATAATTTTTTAATATGATCAAAAACAATCTCAAAAAGAAAAGAAACTTCGATTAATTTTTTGTAAATATTTCACAAAAAATATTTACAAATATTAATTTCATAGCAATTATTATAAATTTCCACGTTCCTTTTTAAAGGTTTTAAATATGTTTTTTAATGGGATGATATTTTTTCTTCAATAGAATAAAATGTTTGCTTTCTAAAAATGTTAGGCTACGTATTAAAGCTACGCTCCATTTCCATTAAAAGGCAAGGAATAAGGTATTTTTGTTTAAAAAAAATGTGTTTTTTTTTAAAATGTAAGTTTTGATACATAAGACTTATAGAAACAAATTTGCATAGAAAGAATATCTGAAAAATACGAAATATTTAGTTATATTATTTTACAAGGGAATATTATTTTGTATAAAGTATGATCTCGAATTTGTAGAATTATCTTCTCTAAGTATAAAAGAAAAACTTTAACCATGAAAAGAAAATAGCAGAATACACTTATTCAAAACACGTGCTCCTGTTATTTGTTCCCAAGGAAATACAGAATCTCAAAAAGAATTTCTTCAAATGAAAAATTATTAAAATATATCAAGTTTCTATTTTCTACTATTCTGCTCTCAGCTTTAGGGAATAAGCAATTCTACCAGAAGAGTTGCTAAAAAATATGTTACACATCTTAAATCAGTGTATGATATGCCAAAGGTGCAAGAATCTTTTCGGATCAATAAAATGCCAGATATTGTATCCGTTTGAATATTGCCCCTAAATCACCTGTCTTATGATTATCTAAGGAAACAAGTTATGACATTAGTATTATATTTTTCTCCATTCATTTCTTTATGAAATACGAAGAAAATATGATTTGGAAAAAGTAATTTATGAACGAAGAAATTATTGGTGATTGAAATACATAATCGCTAGAAATAAGCTTTAGAGAAGTGCATTATAGAGAATAAAGATTGATTTTAACTTCTTAGTCTCTCCAATTTGATAAATGGATTTCATTATAAGGAATAAAGTAACCTACATTATATTTATTATTTTATTTAAATGAAAATCACAGCTCATTATTAAATTAATTTTACAGATGATGCTCAAAGAAACAATTAACTTACATTAAGTTTATCGCTGAATAAAACACTATTATACATATCGATAGTGAAATTATATCACTTAAACAATTAAAATAAATTTTGAATTTAAATTTGAAATATTTAATTGCTAATCTGCTAACAAAGAAAAAAAGAAGTATGTGAAATATTTATTTTATTATACTTAGGAAGTGATTTTAAATATTTTTCATTCTAACGACTTTACTTTCTGAAACTTCGTACACACGATTTATAAACTGTAGAGTTCTGATAATTTTTATTTGCATATTTAAATCATTTTTATTTCAACAAAGTTATTTAAATCTGTCTGCAGACATATATTTGATATTTTCCAAAAACTGTCTGTTATGATAAGCATTAATAAAAACAGTTGATGTTGTAATACAATGATTGAAACTTATTACAATCCATTATCTAAGTTTGCAAATGAAAATATACTACCATTAGTAATAGTCATACAAAAAACGTACAAATTATAATTCATTATTTCTAAATTTAGGTGATGTATATTATAATCTATATAATTTGTATCTAGGCTACATGAAAAATTGAATAATTTAAACAAATTAGCCTCCAAAAAGATAATTATATTTTATTGATTAGTTGCAAAATCGATGAACTAGAAATTCAAAAATTTACATTTATCAATAAAACTCAATTATAATTTTGCAAAAAGAAGTGATATATGATGCATTGCTTTTATTAACTAGAACCTTACCAAAGTAATTTAGTCTTTATTTTAATTATTAGCTTAGTACATTATTCAGCATTAGAAAATTTTCTAAGAATATTTTTTTCATTCAATTTGCTTAAATTTATTCCTTCATGCTGTCAGAACTTTTGTATCAAGAGACTCATTAACTCCTTTTTTTCCCTCATTCACGTGATTTTGTAGCTTAACTTACCAATGCCTTTAAATGGTTAATTTTTTTTCTAACACAAACTATACAGTCAATTCCTTTTTTGCTAATAATGAATGAATAATGCTTCTGACTTTTCCTGATAAGCAACATTTTTGTTCAAAAAAAAAAAAAAAAAAATGCAGTAGCAAGAAATACTGAAACAAATTGCATAGTAGTCAATTAAACATATTATTCATAAATAAATTTCAAGTTGCTTTTAGAACTTCTTCAAACAGCTTTACGAATGATGCATTTATTTTAACCTTAAGACTTAGGTGCGGAATTTTTGTTGTGTAGGCAATTAAGTTGGAACACAACTGAAATTCTGATCGAAAGCAAACGGTCTATATAATTCAAAAGAACTGTTAAGGCAAATTTTAGTTACATTGATGCATGTATGGTAAATGTTGTTATTGATGAAGACTATTTTGGACACTCGGTGTTGGCTTGTTAGAAATTTTGTAGCTGTAGTCTATTTATTTGTCAGTTATATCCAACAAAAGCAGATTTTTTGACAAGAACAAAATGTCATCTGATTTCTAACCTACTCCTACATAATCACCCAAAATGAGGATATTGATACCAATTGAATATTTCTTGCGGAAGTAATTATTATCATCCTCACTCTAAGACACATGAAACACAGACTACAAGTATTGTGGATGATAATTGGACTTGGAACTAGGAATGATAGTTCAGTAAGAAGAAACTAATTTGCAAAGTGAGGTCAAAACATATATAGAAAGGGACGCATTTAGTTATAGTTATTTGAGTATCAAGTAAAATAATCTTAAATTGTTGCCAAGTACAATTCTCCATAGTATAGCCCCGATACATCTAGACTGAATTACATTAAATATAAATCGATAAAACACATAACAAAATGTACTCATATTTATTAAAATCAACAAAGTAGATTTAGCTAATTTGTGGAACATCAATCAAGTTCTTATTTCATTATTTACTTCAGTGGTAAAGTGGGTAAAGTATATTTCTTTATTGATTTGTTATTTAGTTTATAAAAATTATTAAATTTTAAATGCATTTTGATTTCGCGGAATAGTGGTTTAGAATTAAATAAATCTAATTGAGCAGATGGTTTTGATATTTAATGAATTTTTCCAAATATTAATTATAAAATATAAGGTATCACTAATGTAATTCCCTTATTTTGTCTATTATAAAGAACCACGAATATTGCATTATTTTTTGTTCTAAAATTCTGTCGCTTTGATATATGTCTTCCATAGATAACGTAAATTAGTACTATACTGAAATAAACTTTTTCCTATTATCCTTATGTTTTATATGCATATTTAACTAAAGTGGTTGAAAATATTTTAATATAGATCAAAATATGTTGTATGACAAGTCTTTGAAAATTTTCTTTCCTATAAACTTATTTCTACATTTTCAGGATTACTAAATAACGTTATAAGAAATTACGTATAACTTCATTTTCTTCTGACCACAAAAGTGTTTTTATCTTTATTATCAGCCTTAACAATTTATGCGATTTTTAGATCCATTTAAATATGAAACAGAATCCTAAGTAATAACGAAAGTAAATACTTGAAAGAAAGGAATGAAACAATACCTTGTTGCTACATCAGTCAGTAACAATTCTTAACATTATAACAAAAATGGAGAGTTTGTGAAATAGGACGGAATATCTAGTAATATTGTTAAATGGATATTTCGGAATATTTTATCAATATCTTTCTTATTATGATGTTTTAACATAGATATGGTATCGTGTCCCTATATTCCACCACAGACCTTTAATAATTTTCTGAAAAGTTCAGATGTATTGGTGTAGTAAGCGAAAACAGTATGGTATTATGAGTTTAATTAGGTTGGTTTCAGTAAGCGCAGCTTTCACGAGCTGCATAAACGATTTATAATCATGGTCAAATTACGAAGATAAACTTGAGCTGATATCTCACATTTCGACCCATATTCGTGTGAAAAGTTTTGTTGTTCTGAACATTTGGGTTGTAGATAATCCTCATTATATTGCAACACGGTATATTATGGTACCATGAATCTGATCCAAGCGGTCCAGACTGAGATGATGAAGGCCGTAAAATTCATTACATATATTACTTAAGGAAGTGCTTGACATTGTTCTAACATAACGTAAATAGGTGCAATTTAGGTGGCCAATGTTTTTCTTATTATTAATTTTTGAAATCTCGCACAGACAACTATTTTACTCTTATTTTTGTTCTTGTGCATATCTTATCCAATCTCAATTATTATTTTAGAATTTGCACAAAAATAAAATAAATATTTGGACTAGATGCAGAATTTTAACGGATTGATTATATTTTGTTCTTTTTGAAATTGAGGCTACTCATGAGTAGCATTTGACCGATTGCCATCTCAAGTCAAAATGCCAATCATTTCAAGTTGGCTAAAATACATCAGGGTGTATACTACATTTGGCAAAAAATATTTGCATCTCATCGGTTATCGTAAGGCATGAGGGCACACTACATTTGCACTAAACCTAGAAGCTATCATAAACTTGTCAAATTTTCCCTTGATCTATTTAATTCGCTTTTACTATTGAAAACGCTCAAGCAATTTTGATGTCTCTGCTTAATAAAAGCTTAAGTAAATTTATATCTTAACATTTTTCTTAAGTAAATTTACACACACATTACATATATATATATATATATATATATATATATATATATATATTCTTAACTTTTCTACAAAATTCCCTTTCTACTTCAGTGGAATAGACATATACACTTGTATCGGAAAAAATTAATTTATATATGGATTATGACTTAAAATATACTTAAATTATTTATTTATCTCGTGGCTAGCAAAAAGAAATATTTTTAATTGATGCGTTTTCAATGTTCTTGTCAGTTTATGTTCATCATTCATAAATTGTTAAACATGAATAGACACCTAACTTAAGCTTAGTGTCTCATTTTTATGCGGCAATGGTGGTAATTTTCGCGGACTTCTTCCAGCATTTCTTCCAGTTGTGGGTTTGAGTCCTCATGCGGCTGAACATCCTCCGTGTAATGGAGATGACGCACTTTTAATCTGGTTGAGGTCCCATGACCTCCGGTTGGCATGGTATGGAAATTTGAAGAGGGAGGGGCCAGCTCAGATATCACACTCGTTGATTGATTCAGGCTCAAAATTTTGAGTTTGTTCATCAAAACCTATCATGTTGCTTCTCAATGAGGTGTTAGTAAGCAATAATATCATCTTCTTCGTTGCATCTTATATAAATAAATATACATAAGAATGCAAAGCTTCATTAAGATCGAAATAAAATTGTAGATTTCTGTGAATTACACAAAATTATAAAATGATACAGTCCTTAATATACATGAGTATAGTTTCCACATTAAAATAAATTCAAATTAAAAAATGAAACAAAATAATTAAAAATTGAAAAGGTTCTATACAAAGTGTTACAAAGATCGATTTAGCCACCTAAGATGCACTTTTTTATAAATATTATTAAATTACTCAATTCAATATAAGAATTAAAAAAAGGAATGAAATATCAAGAAATGGACAGTAGTAAATTTTTCCGATATTAAAATTAAAGCGGATGATCAATTTTAAAATTGAATAGATTTAAGCTAAATGTAATTAAAATGGAAGTATAGATAAGAAATTGAAAAGTGATCTGGTATGCCAAAGCACTTCACCTAAAACAGTAACCCATTGGGAGGCTAATTAAAATAAAAAAGTCACAGTCAATCGCTCTTTAGCATCATTATTAGAAAATTTCATTCAATATATATTTATTATTACATGCATATAATATATATAACTATATATATATATATATATATATATATATGTGTGTGTGTGTGTGTGTGTGTGTGTGTGTGTGTGTGTCTATATATAATATTAATTATATTTTTCGTAATTTTCTAAATTATACTTTTTTGTCATTTTGCTTTATTTTCAGTTGTTTTGTTCCTTAACAATTTTTTTCTATTTTAGAGTTTTAGATTATAGATTCCTTAATTATTTGTAATTTTTTTATGTTTTGGATAAACGTTATTATTATTATTAATGATGGCTTTGAATAATTGACTTTTTTTTTCTTTTAAATATTTCGCTTCAATATTTAATGTACTTACAGTGCTATATGATTGATGGGAATTACAAATTTAATTCCATAGTAAGTAAAAAATATACTAAATTATAAACAATATATATTTAGATTACAAAAGTGATAAAAAATAATGATAGAAGAAAGATATACTTACTATTGAGCACACAAAATACAACAAGTTATAGAAAAACTGTAAAATCAATGCTCACATAAAAATAATAAAAAAAATTTTAAGTTAAAGGATGTTTTGAGAATTAAACAAAAGTTAAAGAAAAAAATATTTAAAAGTTAATATTAAGGGCATCAAAAGTCCAAAAGAAAAGAAAAACAAAATATTGAAGTATGGTAAAAGAAAACAAAGCAACAGATTAGGAAAAAAAAATAAAATAATAAAGCATAATATATTAAAACTGAAACGAATATCAGATTATATTGAAAAGTATATCTAGAATTATATGTAAGGGAGAAAGTCCCCAACTGTATATGTTATGCAAACCGTCATGAATAAATATATAGCTTAGTTATTGAAGAAAATGAAAATAAAAGTAAGCAATCAAATAAGGAAATAGAACAGTAATTTTATAAATAATAACGAAAATTTCAAAAATAAATATAATTATTAGATAAAAATAATTTTAGAAAATGGAAGGAAAATGATTAAAGAATACGTAAACTTATACAAAATTAGAAATCACTCACTGAGATTGAAACGCCAATCCTTGTTTCTTGTCCAAAGAAAAAGAAATTATAAAGAATGCCTTCATACTATTAACTAAAAACTAAATGAAACATTAAGGAAATTAAATTAATAGTAAAAATCTTACAAAATTAAGAAATAAATTTAAAAACAGAAAAAAAATAATAAAAAAAATTATTGATTTAATAACTAACCCATAAATTTTTTAAAAAAATATATAAATGAACTTCTATTATATAAAAATTATTAATCTTTTAAATTATTGTATTTTAAATCGCTTTTAAAAAAATTTAAAAGATATTTAATTGGAAAAACTCTTTTGCAAAATTTATGTAATTCATTTTAAATGTAAGTGAAATGTAACTATTCTAAATGTGTTGACAATTTTTATATTACGTAAAATATAGTTATTAATAGTGTTGTGAAAATAGATAAGCTTACGCCACTATTCCAATAAAGATATCATGTAAATCAGTAAAGATATCATGTTAATCAGCAAATATATCATAAAAAGAAAGTCATCTATCGTGTCATATATAATACTACACATTTCATGATTTCAATTTTTGATTAAATATTTAATTAGTCAGATTTAAACATATGATTATTAAATTGAAGTAAATTTAAATAAGCAGAATAAAAAGGTAAATAAAATTTCTCTACATTATTGTTATTATTTTGATAAAATATCAGATCATCAATATATCCAAACATAGTAAAAATACTGTATTGAATGCAATTATATTCATAAAAATGCAAATATATATTGGTAAGAATATTACTAATTGATAAATTTTACTTTGTAAATGAATTATATTATTCAAAATATAATATTACTTTCTTCTAAGTTTAAATTAATTTGTAAAGTAAGTTTTCCATTAAAAAAAATATCTATTTAAATTAAGTTTCTCATAATTATCAATGAGAACTTTAATTACATAATCACTATCTAATGATTTAAAAATACCTTGAAACTTATGACTATTTATAGAGAAAATATATAACATTATTTCTAATAGAATTAATCACGTCCGTACAATTTCTAATAACTGCTATCTTACTAAAATTGTTCATAATATTTTACAAAACTTTATGTAAAGTTTTATCAGCTTATGTTGTTTTTCGTCTCAAATCTGTTAGTAACAGTTCGAAATTTTATTGGATTTTAATGAAATGCTGGTAATAAAAAATTAAGCAATTTGACATTATTTACAGTAAAACGGAATATATATATGTATATATATATATATATATAGGGAAACTTTAGAGTAGATAACAAGTGACTGATTGTGAAAAAACTTCATACCAAGCTGAGACATCATTATCACTATCAAAGGGCTCCGGCTATCAAGGGAATTGGAATCCCAGACAGAAACTCTTGGTTGAGGGTCTGTATGGCGTGCAATGGTGATAGCAGAATCGGCATGCTGCCCTGGGCGTATCCAGACACTTTTTCGATGATGGTCAGGACACAATTCGAAGCGGAATTCGTCGCTAAACACTATACGTCCGCAGTCAGCATCATTCCTACCTGAGCGAGCCAAGCACCACTGTAATCTGGCTTGATTATGTGTGGTAGGTGGCGTAGCGGTTGGTACGAGTGTAAATTTCACTCTATCAGCCGTTCTGAGCCATCTGATCTTTCAATCACTCTATCCTCCTGATCTGCTATGGCCCTAGGTTGATCGCTACCATCGTGACGCTGAAATCTGCTATTGACCACCCATTCGTGCCAATATCTACTATCGCTTTTACCCATATGACGAGTGATTCCCCGATTTGCCCAACCTACCTCTTTCAAGCCAATGATACGACTTCTTTCAAACTTAGACTGTTACTCGTAATGAACTCGAATCCTGCGGCGAGGCATTTGTTCAGTCGTTGAAAGGTTTCTTAAATCGCAATGCAACAGAAAATTTAACCATCAGATTGAGAATTGCATCTTATATACATTTGGGGAGTGCACACGAAATTTGAATCGTGCAACTCCTTGTTTGGTGCGTCATTTCATTTGTAATAGATTTAATTGCATCAGCAGAAATCATTTTTAAAATGTTTCTAAAATATTTGTGATAAATCTGCTATGAAATTAAAATTTATTGATCAAGCATTTGAACATCCTTTAACATGATTTAAAAAGCATGAAAGTAATTTTTTACCCCATTTTTATTCATCCCCTTTTTCACTTTCATAATAATATGAGTTATAGATTCTTAAATTCAATTTTAATAAGGTATACATATTATTTAATCTAATATAGCAAGAACTTACTATTTCCCCTTCTTTTTTAAAAGGAAGTCGACTAAATATAAATTCGACTAACTATATTCAGTTCCTTAGAGATACATGTTACTTTCCGTTATTTTCATATACAAATGTCTTTTCTTTCTTTTCCCTTCTTTTTTATGAGTAGAAATATGACTAAATCCAGATTAATTTCAGCTGTTTTGATTTATCTTTCAAAGGAATGTCAGATGCATTTAGTTTACCCGTTCTTCTAGTACTAATGTTAACAATTAAATATTTGTATTACATTATTACAATAAATTACATTTGTTGTATCAATAGTAAATACAAGAAATACCAGGTGTGGATATTAAATACCGAGACTGACTGAGTAAAACATTTTATTTTAAATTCATATATTTTTATTTATTACCATTTTCATTATATACCTCTCCTCTATCGCTACAATGCTCCACGCGAATTTTCCGTTATTCAAATTAATGCTGAAACTCTTTTGTTAGCTCCTTCAGAAAGCTGGCTACTTTCCATTTCACTATTTTAACGAACCAAATTCTAGTTCTTTTTAATACATATTTCATCTTAAGAAATATAAAGTAGTCATTTGGGGCAAGATCCGGCAAATATGGTGGTTGTTCTAACACTGGGATGCTATACTGGGCTAGAAACTTCTTGATAGGCAAAGCAGAAGTAATTGTCCTTCCACCGTGCAGTTCACTTTTTTTCTTATTATTTCACAGAGTTCAACAAGATTGTAAAGGGAATTATTAGTTTAACCTTCAAGAACACGGTGAATGTACACAATCCTATGAAAATCGAAAAAAAAAAAACCAATCCTCATTGCTTTAAATTTTGATTTGCTATTTCGAGATTTGTACGGCTCGAGGTGAAGATACACTCTTCCAGGGCATGGACTGGCGTTTCATTTCAGGTTCATAAGAAGAAAAAACTACAATTAGTCCCATGCTATTATCTTTTCCAACAAGTTTGAGTCATTTTTAATGAAATTCAAATGCTTAAACGCGATAATTTCAGTCATTATTTTCGGACACTCTTTTTGCATGCTAAAATTGTTATGTAAAATTTTCTCAACGGATTCTTTGTCCATTTCTGCAGTCTCAGCAATTGCACGAATACGAAACCAATGCACAGTGAGATGAAACGGGCATGGAGGACAAATTCACACATTTTTTTTTACCAGCTGAAAGATATAATATTATTGTCTTATAGGTTTTGATTTGCTCTTTTGAACTTTTTTGACTCTAGGTGAAGATGGACTCTTCTAGTGCATGGAAACATTACAGGCATTACTTCGGGAGGTATTACATAAAAGTTTCAAGTTGTTCCGAAAAACGAACTTCATAGAAATTTACCACATATATTTTGTGAGAGAATTATGTAAAAATCCATTCCATTTCATCCGATTCAGCAAGAAAATCACATTTAAGGTTGGCAATATGGGATGAAAAATCTTTGTTAAGGTCAATCATTCTGCATATATTTACTTCATTTTTTTTTGTTGGAAAAATAGTTACATTTTTGAAAATATATTTAATTATTTTTCGTTTGCTTTAATTTCATTACCTGAAAAGAATATTGTCAATAGCGTTTCTAATTTATCGTCTACTTTAATGTTTTACTTTATTCTTTTATTTGAATGTATGAAAATCAATAACATTGTAAAATTATTGTATACTTTGATGTTCTGCCCTCTGACTTTATTTTAATATATGAAAAGTATATTACCAATATTTTTTATTAATTTATCGTCTTTAATATTTTATCACCTTCCTTAATTTTAATATAGGAAAAAAGCATTATCGAACATTTTATTAATTTATTGATTACTGTTATATTTTATCGTTAGCCTTTATTCATTTTGTTATAAATTTGTAATCATTTTTTAACTTTAGAATATATTTTCTTTTTTTTTTAAGGTCGTGTGCTCCATAAAACTTCGATCATTGCGCTTGAACATTTTTAACGACAAAAAAGCAATAATGTCTGGAACAAACCGTGAGTTACTTAATTTATTAATACTACCTAGTAGTCCACAAAATTATCTAATTCTTAAAGAGGAAGTTTTGCCTAACACGTCTGTATTGAATCTATCCCATAGTAAAATATTAAACCTTGAAAATAAATATAAATCATTTTGTAATAATTTGAAAAAAGGGGATAAATGCTTAGTACAACGAAGAATGATTTTTTTTCGTAAAAATGATGATTAACTCACAAAAGGTTTTGATTGTCCTGATGAAGAAATCGATGCTTCGCTGAAGACTTTCGGTCAACTTTTGGAAAGACACAAAATGCTTACAGTTGAAGAGTTGATGGCTAAATGTTCGAGAGAAAAACTATCATTTCAAGTGAAAATGAATGAAATCAAAATATCAAGGCCAAAATTGTTAGTAAAAAACTGGATAATTCAGAAAATTTGTAGGAATTAAAAAATTTGTAATGTCAGTAAAAAATCTTAAGCGGTTTATTTCTCAAGTGAATATACACTTGCCTTAAATACGTCTATAAATCTATCCAAATCGCAGAAGTTTATAATTAAAAATGCTACTTTGAAAGCAGGATTAAAAATCTTTCAATCTTATTATGAGCTCGGTAAAGCCAAAAAGGAATGTTGAACTGAAGAACATGAGGTAACTGAGTTCAGACGAAATATTTATTTTCATGGGGTTTGAACATACCACGTCGAGAATTTTGTCCGTAGTCCTTATAAATTAGTTCTATATGAATGAATTTAATGAAAAAAGATAAAAGCATTAAAAATGAGAATTCTATGGTTCATACAGTCAGAAGGCAATAACAATATTTTTCACATAGACAATGACAAAAATATGGATGATTCAACTTCTAAAAATCTATAATATTTCCAATCAATTTAATTGATACAAACGGTTCATCAATTGTTTGGTATAACTTATGGACTTTATAGAAACTTAGACTCTCGTATTTTTGTACACCAGTGATATATGTGTATTATAAAGAAAGTACGGAAAATATCAAGCCGAAATAAGATCTATTGGAATCAGATATTGCGTCGCTAATCCCTTCATAGATTAATAAAATAAAGATAGAACACGAACTATGTGTGACAATGGTCGATGGCAAAACCATAAATGTTGACTGACAGAAGTTCTTTCATACGTTGCTAAATGTGCTGTGCTACACCAACAATGATGAAAGATTTGAATAAAATTGACGAAATAACTCCTATAACATTTCGGTTTCATCATATCACCTTTCCCTCCCAAAATCAGATGTTTCGAGTGCATATTATACATTTCATATATGTTAGACTTCAAAACGTGACCAGAAAAACAAATTTGTATCAGAACTATCAGCCAAGAAAAATGAAAAAATTAAAAACAATTTAAAGATGAGTTGGACTGAGATCGTGTAAAGAAAGCTGAAGCTTTATACCAAAATATAACAAAGTTTTCTGGCGACTTAATTTAGGGCATAATGTGCATAATGTAGAATTATTTACACACTTTTTTCTCATTTGTTATACAAAATTGCATTTGAAAAATATAATATAGCAATTTGTAAACACTTTAGTTATAAAAAAATATGTTAAAATAAGGAATTTTATTTAAATAAGGTATGTAACTATTACGTGTTAACATTATTCTTTTTAAAGAAAAGGCAAATAAGTATTAAGTACGATTAATAATTTAAAGGTATACTTTTTCCAGAAAACACAATCTGAGCTTTAAGGTGTTCTAGAAGGAAAAAAAAATGTTGACGAACAAAATGTAACTTATGGTTTATAAAACTGATAATTACTCAATATCTTATCAATAGATTTCAAAATACCGAATCAAGGAACTTAAATAAAATAATTTTCAAAATAATAATAATGACAATCTTTTGTCGATTCATTCATTTTGATATGATCTAGATGAGAAATTTAATTTAAGTTTATTATTAAGTACCTTAACTAAATAATTTAATAACATTTCCAATTATATTAATAAAGGTCTTGAACACGTAAAAATAAAAAAAAATAAAAACATTCCTAAGAAAATAAAGTAAACCATACTATAAATGGTACAATTATGCTGCTAATTTTATACTCTTTCTAAAAAAACACAAACCACATTTTATTTTGTGTCATTTTGAAAACCATAATACCTACAAAATAAAAAAAAAACGAATTTTTTATTGAATCGTTGTACAATAACATATATTTTAAAATAACTTACAAAAACATTATTTAAAACGAATTATTTAATATAATCTATATATTACTGTAATTAATTCTAAGAGTGTAATAAATATCGCATAGCCATATCCATAAGAGTTTAATATTGATTTCAGTTAAACTTAATCTTAAATATTTCCGGTCATCTGATAATTGTCTATATAAATAATTCATGTTCCTAGAAAAAAAGTAACAATTCTATAATTATTCAGAAAACATTCAGGAAATATGTAAGTTAATTCTCAATAGAAGTTTTATGATTATTTTAGTTATTTCCTTCATCTTCCTTCTTAAGAAGATCTTAAAAAACTCTGAAAGGTGATAAAAAGAACAATTCTATAAGAAGGTCATATTACTTAACATTTTGTGGGACATTTCTTTTCTTTTTACTCTCTTTAGTTTTCTTTAAAAAATATAGTACATAACTAAATAAACGTAAAAATTATCTAGCACCTTATATTTTTAATCTTTTCTTTAACTGACATAATTTCTAATTTCTTCGGTTCATGAAATACTTAGCTTTTTATGAAAAATATCCATCCAAGAAAAATGTATTACTCTGTGTTTAAACATTATATTATTTTATGAATGCTATATTTTTTCCGATAGTATATCTGTCCGCTATCGTGAATAAATAAAATAAGCAAGTAATTTTCTTTTTAATTCATTAAATTCATAAAAACATGACAATTTTTTCAAGCACCTTAACGAAAAACTAGAATTGTATTATATATATATTTTGTTTTTAAGCACCTTAACGAAAAATTAAAATTTTGTACATTCTTTCTTATAAAACGTTTCTTAGGCCATTTCTTTTTCAAATATCTATCACCTTAAATTTTTTGAAACAAAAATAATAATGATACTTACATTTTTGATAATATTTCTTTTATTTAGATTACAGAGGTTTTTAAAAATTTGCAAATGTCTTAAAAAAATATTTGAATCTTGTCTGATACAGATATGATACATATCCATGTAAAATTATTAATTATTTATCATCCAAATGGTCTTGATTTAGAGTACTTACTTCATATATCACAGGCTCATGATTATAGTACTTCATTGAATGTTAACCTAGAGTTCAAGGACAAATTGTAGAGTACTAAAATTATGTAAGTTTTTTGACATTAGTAATTGTGTACGTTTTTTGACATTATTGATTGTTTTGTTGAATTATTCTTAGAAATATTCACCTGGGATAAATCTCAATTTTCACAATTTATTATGGAGTAAGGTATATAAAAGGAAGAACAAAAATGAAGGAATAGTTCTTGTATTATATTATGAGTGTCCATCAAAAACAATGAATAGTGTTATTTAGTATCGCTGTAGTTGTAGAACAATGTTACATAAAAAACAAAATCGAATCACAACAATAGACTTAAAACATAATTTGTAAAATACTTAGTTACTGAAGGAAAAAAAAAACATAGCGCTTTATGACATTAAAGCAATTTTAGACGTATTTAATAAAAATAGAAATGTATAATAATAATATTTCCAAAGTTTTAGAAAAATGGAAGTAAAAAAAAATTTCACGTACCAATTTATATTTAGGTAAAGTATTTGGTAATACTTCGTTTATTGATTCGAAATTAAGTATGGTTGCGTGTTCATATAAATTTACTATGCTAAGGTGTGCTTACTTAGTTTACATTTATATTGCACTAAAAAGAAAAAAAAAAGTATCACTTAAAAGAAATAAGTAACGAGTAAAGTATGTGGAGGTATAATAAAAAAATTGTATTTTTAGAAATTAAAAATATTTTTGATTTTCTTATAAGATAAGAAGCCTAGAACTCCGGAGAATTTTTATTCATATTCAACTGTATTACAGGAATATTTACACCTTTTTTTTTAAATTCTTTTTTTTTATTTCTCAATTTTTTTAATTTTATTTATTTGATACAAATGAAAAAGATACAGTAACCGTATCTTCATTAAAAAAGATATAGATAGGAAAAAACAAAAATTTTCTTAACATAATGAAAATAATTTTGCAATTAATTTAAGTTATATTAAATGATAAATTTTCTCTTTTCTTTACATTTGTGTGTGGTCAATGAGGGAATCTCAATCTTTCTATATATATATATATATATATATACCTATATACTTTTATTTGGTTCACCTATATACTTTTTTACACGAATAATTTGTTCTAAAACGAATCTCCCAATTTTTTTTTCCAAATAATAAAATGCCATTTTTAAAACCTATTACCACTACTTTAATTCAACCACTCGATCAGGGTATTAAAGTCGCATTTAAAATGTACTATATAAAGCAATCGTTAAAAAAAATTATAGGTTAAGTGGAAAAAAAGAAATTTCACTATTGTAGAAACATGGAGATAGTTGGCGATTATTGATTGTATTACACATGCTTCTTTTGTCATCAAACATTTGCGCCAATTGACCTTAAATGTTTGTTGAAAAACAATTTGCAGAATGCATGAAAAGTGGAAGTTTCATTGTACAAAATTCAGGTGTGTATCCTGAAATTACATCTCTATCAAATACAATTGGTGGTGAAAGTTGCAAACGGCTGGCATCGATGAAATGATGCTAGAAAGCCTTTTGTATCAGGACGATTTAATCGAATTTATGTCACTTTATAATATTAAAGAAGTCGATAATGGCGAAGTCGAAGATGAAGTTCAGCTACTATCAGCTGATTTAATTCGCGAGGGCTTGAAATTTGATACAAGCATGGTCCGTTTTCTTACTCATGATTCTGACATAGATCACGCATTAAAATTTCAACGTAATCTAAAGTTTTGTGCTTTGTGTATCAAAATATCAAGAATTATATAAGCAACTTGAGAAACCAAAAAAAAAAAAACAGTCACTAATGACAGACTTTGTAACAACAAAAATGCCAACAGAGGCCGTTAATAACGAACGAAATTCTTCATTAGAATCGTAGAAGATAGTTGTGTTAAACATATCGGACGCATCTATTGATAATAACATTTTAATCCAGTTTGTAATAAACGTGCACGCCAGTATTAGCGATGAATGGTTGTTCGTTAGTAGTTTTATTCCAAATTTGAATTTTAACTTTTATATGCTGAGTGTACCTGTAGACTGAATTTTCACGGTACACGAATTTTAATTTTTTTTGTAATAAAAATGAATTGTTTTTGTTTTACAAATATGTAATATGGATTTCATTATTACTTTTTTATACAAGTGCCTTTTTGGAAAATATTCAAAGTATTTTCATCATAAACGATTTTATAAAGTTGTGGAACATATCCCCAAATTTACCATCCGTCGCATGTATTTTCTTACACGAATTTTTTTACGCAGTTTTCTGTGGAACGTATTTACCGTATAAAAAGCAATTGCTTATATATATATATATATATATATATATATATATATATATATATAACATATAATTTCCCTATCTTTTTCAATTAACCAATATTATTTTCTATTTTTTTTCATCAAATATACCCTGATTATACAGGGAATTAAAAGTAAGTTTTATTTGGATTTGTTTATATTTTATTTTCTTAGGATTTCACTCTATGATAGTATAATTTTTTAAGTATTAAAAGTTTTTGTACGAAGGGATCTGTTAAGAAAACCTTACTCCTGTTTAAAATAATGAGTTTGAGAAGAAAATTGAATTTTTTATCAATCAAATAACTAAATTCTTTAATTTTAATTACGAGCCAATATTTAACTGCAATTAGTTTTTCATTACTAGCAGGTATCTCCCTATCATTAATTAATCTAAAAATAATTTAAAATCTTTTGAGTTAATTTACGGAGAAATACTGGGTCACAATTAAATCCTTTGAAAATTGATTAATGTGCCAATTTTTTATGATATTTTATGGACACGTTTTCTAATATCTCTAATGACGATATAATGAATACTTATCAGTTTTTATATTTTTCGCTTAATTTATTTCATGAGTAAAAGGTCTTTTATTTTCTCATTTTTACTTCACAGGCACGGAATATAATTTAAAATGCTATAAGTAATATTTTTTTGCTATAAGACCTTCATGGTATGTTTCATAAGCCTTATTTTGTTTTTAAATATAAGAAAAAATTTTATGTGAAAGGCAGAATGTGAAATAAAGAAGAGAGACTTTGCTAATATTAATTCATTTATCCTTCATTTTTTAATACACGTATTTTAACTCATGAGCATTCAATTCTCTTATTATAGGAAACAATGTCTCAGTATGTAAAGACTTCTTTGAATCGATTAAAATATAAAAATAAATAAAATTTGGAAAAGAATTATGCATATGCAATTATAATTAATAATAAGTACTTTGACAGAAAAGAATATCAACAGAAGTTAGAATTAAAATACAAATTAAGATCATTTCTAAATGCCTTGAAATCTTTTAAAAACTTACATACAGAATTTGTAAGTTGATATTTCTCCTCACGGAATAATAGAATACTTTTATATTATAATACATTCAGTGTTTCACCTAGTTATCTTGCAACCATGCATTTAATTTAAAACAACCATTTCGAAATAATTAGCAGTATGTTTTCTAAATTAAAAAAAAAAACCTTTTCATTAATATAATTACTTTAAGAAGTAAATGATACATAACTTATAGAATTATTTCATTCAAACAAATAAATTCAAAAACGTTACTGTCTTACAAATTAATCGAATATAAAAATGAACAGCAAAATGCTTAATAATTGAGATTTTCTTGTTTTAGGATGTATACATTATCAAATATTTCAAAATTATTAAGAAATATATTTATCTAAAATTTCGTTTAGCAAATTTTATTTCTAAATTTTAATTTTCCTTTAGATATTATATATATATATATATATATATATATATATATATATATATATATGCACATATCTTTCTAATTCTAATATACAAATAATTCAAAATTTTAACTGTTTATTTAATGAGTTTTTCTCACTGTACTTTTATTTTTACCATTACACAAATTATTGAATTCAAATATAGATATATAGAATTTCAACATGAAATTTTGCTTAGCAATATTTTTACTATACCATAATGTTTATAATGCATATTAAATTTTATTTAGTTAATTTTTTTGCTAAATGTCCTTTAGTTAAATGTCCTTCCTTTCTCTATGAAAGCAATACTTCAAAAAAAAATATTTAATGCGAATTTAATTTTAACACTAGTTAAGTTACTACTACTTCTAACTAATTAAATTGATTATTATTTTATATACATTTTGTATTAATAGTAATACAAGAACATAATTGACTAACGATAATGAATCGTATAATGGATTTGATGCCAAGGATAAAACATTAGCTGATATTTCACTCTCAGTGTTTAAACTTCATGGAAAATGTGGAAATGGAGACTCTTTTAATATTCAATGTCTTCCTTATCCTCAAACTAAACCTTTTTAGTAAAGTAGGTGCTGGGTTCTTCTGACATAAGCCATAAAGCTAATGAAAACGTTGCAATTATTGGAATATGAAAGGGTAAACGTCTTAAATTTACTCATATATTGCTTTGTCTTAGACGAACTGGTTGCTTAAGGTTTTCCTTAAATTTTGCGAAACGTGACCCAAATATTTATTCTGATATGTTTCATAATCTTTTCTTGTAAATTTTAGGAATTTATAGGCAGATGTAAACGAGTACTTTCATTTGGATGTGAATGAAAAATAAGTTAATAATCCATCAATGCTAAAAAAAAATGCATTTAATGACAGTAAAATAAATTAGCGCTAATTCATCTTACTCATTTTAATAGTTCAATAACTATTATTTAATTGAAATTTCATTTAACTACAAGAAATTGAAGTTAAATTTATTTGTTGTATGGAATATGAAAGCATGCACTGTAAAATCATATTTAATTTGTATGCTGCTATAAGTATACAGAACACAAGAAAAGTAATAGTAATTACTTATCATCATTATCAATACTTATGCATAAGTGTAATTACTTATGAATAATCATTGAACTTATTTTAATTTATTAAAAATAAAGATAGGTAAAATTTTTATAACTCTGATTAAGTTTCATGGTTTTAGAACGTGCATACATAAGGTATATTTCAATGGGTTATTTTAATTTTGATAAAAGGAATTTTAGTTCTTTTAATTAATTTTTCCTTTATGTCTTTAGGCTTCAGGTTTTTTTTTTTTTTTGAATAAAGACTCTTGCTTGTATTTAGAGTTTTACCTTTTTATTATAAAGTAGTTATACCGAGAGAGATGTTTCTATGTATAATAATAGTATTTAGCTACTATATATAATACTAATATTCTAGATTGTATGTAAAATACTAGTAAGTATAATGCCTTTCTGTTTAAAGCAAGAAAGAAAAATAAACGATTTTTTAAAAATTTTGTCTTCTTCATTTTCAATGTAATTTCTTCATTTGAAACTTTCTACCTTGCTATTCTTTGAAAAAATATATAGATGTTTTAGTAAGTTTACGTTTTACATGGTAATAATAACATGTATTAATTTAAAAGTTTTATTTTTAGTTAAATTATTTTTAGAAATAATTTTGTACTTTATGCTTATATGTATATATATATACATATAAGTGATTTTCAAGTATTATTTATAAAATTTGCTTATATGCAATGCATATTTTGATTAATTTAAGGATTCCCAGAGTCATTCACATTTATTTTCAATACTATATCTTATAAGCCCGTATTCACGGAATATTATTAGACACTATATTATTAATCGTATATATACACACAAAGTAGTGCCACAATATTTGTTTACTTCCAAAGTAAAATAAATATTTCTAGTTAAGCATCAGGACATCTTACTCTTATATAAATGCAGCGAATTTTATAATAATATATTTCTCAAATAAATTTTAGAGAAGTATAAGTATTCATATTACATTTCTAAACGAATTCTTAAAAACAAATACATATGATTACATTATACTTTACGTATATTAAAGCATATCTATAGTAAAGAATTAAAAAGAAAAATAAAGTGTAATATTTCTGTGAGCAATGTTAATTGGATCAAATTAATGTTTTATGTAACGATTTTTTATTTTAAAATAATTTTCAGAAATAAATATGCACATCTTCAATTAAACATGTATAAAAATTAAATCAAATTATTCTTTCAAATCACTTTCTAGCTCTTTGTTCTTGATGACTTATCGAATTCCCTATAATGAATGAGAAATTTCAGAATTTCAGAAAATTTGTATAACCATGTTATAGTTTTCCATAATTTGTATAAAGTCTTTCATAAATTCATAAGAATTTCTAACATTTAGAAGAAGAAAAAAAAAACAGTAAAAGTGGCTTTTTTTTATGTTCATGAACTGAAAATAAGCTTTTATTTAAAATATAATCAAAATTCAAAAATCCTGCAGAAACATTTGTATGGCTTTTAATTAGTTTGGAAAAATGAGAGAAACAAAAGTATTACTTTTTCCTAAAATTTTATTGACAAGAAAATAAAATTGATCAATTCAATTTCCATCTTTTCTAGAAGCTCATAAATATCATAATTTAAGAAAGAAAGCAATTTCTAATTCATTATAATACTTTTGAATGTATATTTACTATTAGTAATCAGAATTCTGAATAACTTTTGACTTACTGTTTGACTTTTTAGGTAGAGTTCAAGTTCCCAGTGCTAATAATTTGTGATCAAACTTTTTTATGTACATTTTCTGTATATATTCTCAATCTAATTAAGATTACGACGAAATTAAAATCTTAAAAGATTTATGAAGATCTTTCATGATAAAAATTTCTACATTTTTTTATTTTTTTTTTCATTATGTAGTGTTTGCTATAATTTTTGTTGAAAATATGATTTTTAATTGTATGCGAAAAATTTTTTAATTGTATGTTACGGAGGATACTTTTTACTCTTTCAATTATACACTTGTTATGAAGTTACATAAAAATGTATTTTTAGGAGTTTCAATATTGAACATTAAATTATGCGGCATAAATTCATTTTAATATTTGATACAAATTAGGCATAAACGTAGGTTTATTTTATCTAAATTTATTCTTAATTACATTTTAATTACAGCTAAAGAAATATTATATACTTAACAGCTTACGCATCTTCATACATATATATATATTATTCAAAAAATTAGAGGAGCATATCGTTTTGAAGAAAATATGCAAATATTTACAGCAATGACTAACGTAAAATTTTGAGAAAAGATGACTTGAGAATGTCTCAACAACGCGATTTACCGGAACCTATGGCTTGGCGTATAACTGGGAGATTTCAATCTGAATAAATACATTGAAGTATAAAAAAAAAACGCTTCGAGTGGTAAGAAATGTATTTGTAAGGTTGTACATTTGATTCTTAGGAACAGAGACTATGGGACGTCGTCCAAGGTAAGGTTGCCCACGTGTTACCATATCAACCGATGACTGATATATACTGTTAACGGTTTATTGAGTTAGAACCGCCAGTGATACTCAGGCAAAAAAAAAAAAAAACTATTACTTTTGCAAGAGGACGAAAAGCATCAACAAAAAATTCCTAAAAACGCATCATCAGGATAGTCTCTATTTGCTTAGGTCAATGACGTGTATTCCTTGTACCACCGAAAAATTTGGGCAGCTGAACATCTAGATTGAGTGCAACGTGATTGAATCAAGTTCTTTTTACTAACGAGTCCAATGTGGTCTGGAATATGACCATAGACATATTTTGGAATGGAGATAAAGGATCCTTCCAAATAATACCTCATTCCTTCGATAAATAGCACATTACAGGATAGTTTGGGGGATGGTATTGCTTAGAATAATCACAATTGGACTCATGGACCTGAATATCATTCGGATTGGCAATTTGACGATACAAATGTATACAGACGAGATACAGATACCTTATTCATCAGCCATTGACGATTCCTTTATTTTAATGGTTGATAAGGCCACACCTCGTACAGCTCGTTTTATGGAGAAAGGCGTATGTAGGGACCTGCTTGTTCTCTTGATCTAAGTCCAGTATTGTAAGTTTGGTACACACTCGGAAGACGCATAGTAGTAAGAACAAGACTTTCTTTTACAGCCAGGGGCTTCAGATTACACATTTTCAAGAGTGGAACAGAATTTCCTAAATTCTTATCAATAACTTCATTGAATCCCTGTGAAAAGAGTAAGCAGCTGTCTTTGCAGTTCAAAGGGATCACACGCCATATTAAATATTGTGTATCATTTCCTAACAACACTTTTTTTTTCATTTACTTGTAACAAAATTGTCACCCTAATGTATATTTTCATGTTCTTCCATCGTTTGAAAGTATTAAAGCTTCGATACATTTTTTTGCATTCTTTTCTCTGTATTGAATTTGGTTACAAAAGTTCAGGTGCTATGCATGGTATGGCCGTCTTTTAAAGATTCCATAGCTTCTTCAATTTAGCAGCATATATGTATATATATATATATATATATATATATATATATATATATATATATATATATATATATATATATATATATATATATATATATAATAAAAATTAAGGTTTAAAAGTAATTTGAAAAAATA
The DNA here is from genome assembly GCA_019974015.1 of Nephila pilipes. NCBI lineage: Eukaryota > Metazoa > Arthropoda > Arachnida > Araneae > Nephilidae > Nephila > Nephila pilipes. The sequence continues at coordinate 126,992 of BMAW01079938.1, read as the reverse complement.
TGAGAACATCGAAAAAAGTTTGAATTTATTATTTCTAAAAATTAAATTCATAAAAATATAAATAAATATTAGCAAGACAATTACTAGCAGGATCACCTTGAGGAATATCTTTAATATTCTTACAATTCTTACCATGATAATCATTGTAGTTTTCTCTTACGACTAGATAAATATGAAGAAATAAGTTATAGATTAATATAATAAGTAGAACCATTAATTTTTAATAATACAAAGTTATCTAAATTAACTATAATTAAATATTCAATAACAGTAATATTAAACAAATCTTCGTTATTATAATTATAAATATTGTAAATCATTTTATTTTTACATAATTAATAGTTTCATAACTATTTTATTGATAAAAATCTTATTGAAAAATTCTATAATATTTTATAAAACCTTTTGAAATGTTTTACTGCTTTAATTATGTAAATACTGATATCAATAGTTTCAGTTTTAAATTTAATAGATACCTTATGATATTTAGGAGTTTCAATTATACGAGGAAATTTAACTATATTTATAATATAACCCATTTTATATAAACTTTAATACTAATAGTTTTTTTTTCTCTTAACACTATTATTAATTTTATTAAACTGTAATATTAATTGAAATGTTTTATAATTCAAACTGGCATAAAGTTCTTTACTTTTAACACCAGGGACCTTATGAATATACCCAATAATGAATTATTGTTTCAATGTTTTATAGAATATTTTAGGTCTAAAACCTTTGTGCTATATTTAACCCTAAAATTCAAATAGTTAAACAATTTCGTAATATAAAACTTATATTCTTTAAATAATATTGCTAAATTATATTTAAGAGTTAACATAATTAAAAAATTGTCAATATCGTCTTTTGATTATTCTTTCAATATAATCACTATCACACGAATTTATAATTCTGAAACTTGTACCCTTATTTTTAATTTGACTAAGATTTTTATTTTTAACAATTTATAGATTAACAATAGTAACATATCGGTAACCTTCATTTAAATATTCTGTATATTTCTTACAAGTACAAACATCTTTTCTTTGCTATTCGTTACAAATTTTTTAATTGTAAATCAAACGTCTCATAATTTTACTATATTTAAAGCTTTTTTTTAATATCAATATTATTTATAGAAATTAAAATTTATACTTAGTAAGAATATTGTTAAAATTTATATTATTTTAGGATTTAATCATAAAACTAGTAATATAATATTCAATTTTAAATTATTATATTTACAATCATGAATTTTATATTTATGAACTAAATAATTACATATATATTTAACAGTATGCAGGGAAGAACTATCACTTGTATAAACTTTAAAAAACAAAATCCCTAAGAATTTACATATTTCATTTTTTATTTTAAATAATTCTTTTCTCCTTTCTTCAAGAAGAATAGGTCAAAAATAAGAAGTAAATACTCAAAGAAAGCAAATATAGAGTTAAACTATTAATTTTAATATAGTTTCACTTCAGCAATCTCACATTCTGAAGTACACTTCTGTTTATCAACATCAAACAGTAGCTGAATTACAGTCATTTTAATTTATGAGTAAAGTAGCTTCACTTATATCCCGATTAAAATATACCAGAATACCCAAATGCTTTTAAAGTTTCCTAAGCAAGTACTGAAATCATTTCTAACCAATTCCTATTTTGAAGTTTCGGTTAGAACTTAAAGACACATTAAGATAATTGCAGCAATAGTGAGCATTCTTCCTTTTCAGAGAACGAGACATATTTAAGCATATGCAAAGTACTTTAATGTATTTCTCTTTTTGATTATAACTCGTTTCAACATTGTCATTAGAGCGTAAGAGCTTTCTCCATATTTATTACTTGTGGTGATTGTGTAACCATGGAAACATTGTTGATTTCCCGTTTATAACGACTTTTATAAAGATGCGAGTCTTAAATAATTTTCTGCTTGATGTTCCAAGAATTCCAAAAAAAGTTTGAATGTATCACTTTTCTAAAACAGAATAAATATTTCTCTCAGAGAAAAACAGAGAAACTTTTTTATTTTAAAAAAATTAGATAGATAGATATATATATACTTTTCTGAAACATTTTTTTTGATTCAGAATTTTATGATATATTCTATTTTTAAAAATTCTAAATAGTCTATAATGCAGGACAATTTATTTTTAAAATTTGTTTTTAATGTTATAAAATAACAGTTATTAAATTTTACTTTTATCAAGCACCTTTATAGGCTAATTTTTGTTATCTGATAATTTTAATTTAATCAGTGGGTAACATTAACCACTCTGATGGAACTTATGTACATACGTACTACTTACCAGATTGGCGAACCTTTAATTATAAATGGGTGAACGAAAAGAATATATCATTAAAAATACATAAGGAGTTATCAAACAATTCTAAAATTTTAACTAGTCGTCCAAAATGTTGTTACTTCAAAGAGGGTTTTTTTAGTTAGCTTCGTTGATACTTATAATTGAAAACAAATGCTTTAATGATTATTAATCATCAGAGAAGACGTTATGGTATATTTTTATCTCTTTTTCAAGGAATATAATGGAACATCTTTTATTGAAAAAATTATTTATTTCTGAAACTTTGCTTGATGATTATCACTTGACCTCTAAAGCCGTACAAGAATTTCACATAATATATAATTCAATTCAAAATCTGAATTGATATAAATAAAGATGATCTGTGAATATCATTATATTAATTTAAATTTAATATTTTTATTAATACTCCTAACAATTAGTTCTTTTTAAATCATCTGTCTTGATGATGATTTTAATCTTTATTAGAGACTCAATTTACCTCAAAATTGGAGACATAAACACATTGAAACTAATTTATTATATAAGTCATTTTCTAAATTTCAAATTTATAGACTCATATTTAAATTTATCCATTATAAAATCATATTTAATCTCCAATTCATTATGATACATATTTTGTAGTTAATTAATACCTTTTCTTGAATTATTAATGAAAAAATAAGATAAATTAGATTTATATGAAATTTAATGCCAACAACGTTTTTGCATATGAAAACGTTTATTTCGTAGTTATGTTAGTCTTATAAGAAAATAATATTTTTTTATTAATAAGATTTATAAACAAATTAAAGGTGTACCGAAAGTTAGTATTATAGGAAATTTTTAGTAAATAAAAATTGATATTCTTATCAAGATTAATGTTTTTGCTTATATTAGTTTTATAATGTTTAGATACATCGAAGGTGCTAGTACGAAAATTGTTAATATTAAAGACGTTAAAAAAATGATCAACTTTTTAACCAGAGTGTTTAAATACACTGCAAACTAATGTTAACATAAATGAAGCTTAATATTTAGGAGGTATAATTTCAACAACAACAAAAAAAAACTCTTATAGTAATATCTGTTTAAAAAGGGGGTTTTCTTTTCCTTTTATAAATCATATAATTCCTATATAAGGGATTTTATTAAATGTGAATGTTTCTAGAAATATAATTCACAACCAAATATTGCGCAGCATCAGAACATGTGTCTCAAACTCAGGATATTTACATGAACCGAATAAATTTATAAAAGTTTCTTTGGGTGCAGAATTTCCATTTATTTTTATTAATATTATTGCAAAGTATAACAAATCAAATTTCTATTTTTTTTTCTTTGGTTCAACTTAAAAAGTTTTTGAATTTTTATGCTTATGTAATTGTTTTAAATGTTTATTTCCTTTTTATTGATTTAGGTTTTAAATTCCCCCCCCCCTCATATTCTTATCATTCTTCTATTTATTAAAATCTTTAAGATTCCATTATTTTAGTCCTCTTTCCCTCTGAGAAAGCACATTGTTCCATTTCTGGTTTTAACAAGGCAGGAAAATCATAGTATGTTAGGGTGAAATACTTAATTGGTGTTGTAAAGCAATTATGTCTCATGTATATATTTTAATTCTTTTTTTAATTTAATTTATTAATTTTTGGATTTTTTTCCCTGTTTTCATTGGTCAAAAATTGGATCTTCTTTTCTGTCCCTATATAGTTATCATTTCGTTTCTTATATTGCAAAACATTCTTTTTGCAATTTTTTTTAGAATTTTATAGAATCTTCCAATTTTTATACTTGAATTTTTTCTGTAGGAAATATTATACCTGTAAAACTAATACGTAATAAGCCAGCTTTCAAAATTCATAAATATCTTTTCTTATTTTCTTTTTTGGTTTTCCCCCCCCCCCTGTGTTTTCATTCCTTTCAATGCATAGGTTTGCGTTTTTCATATCGTGTAGTTTATCATCTTTTTACTTTGTCAAACTTTATATCAGGTATTTATTATTCTCTTTTTTAATTTTTTCGTCAGGTAATTGTCTTTTATCTAGTGTTTTATAATTAAAAAAAATTATTTAACTTTTCTATAATCTAAAAAAATAGATACAAAATTTCATGGAAATTTTAAGGAATTTTTTTAATTATGTATATAGAAATATATATGTACAACATAAATGCATTATTTTCTTCTTTTTTTAACTTTATTTTATCTTAATAATCTGTATTTGTAGTCCTCCCAAACTCATCTTCGAACTAACGCCTCACATAGTAACTCTCTCTCTCTAGCTGTCACCTTTAAATAATGAAAAACCGACAAACGGCAAAGTGTCTAGAGCCTCAGGTGCATACAAGTTGATGCAATCTTTACCACGCTCTTTTTTCCGCTCTCGATTTCGCTGTGCTTCAATCGCCCTGCTCTACGCTCTTATCAGATGTCCAATCTCAAATTATCGTGTGTAAAATATCGTTCACAGAAATAAAGTTTGTTAATTAAAAAATAGAAATTCAGATGTTTACAAAAAATATTATATTTGTTTATACAGATAATATTTAGATTCCCATATTCTCATTTAGCTACACGCGCTAGTGTATTAAATGCGACCTTCTTCAGTAAACAACATCTAATTGACATTGCAATGCTTCCCCACTAAGCTAGATGTGTCTTATTGTTTCAGAATTGTTCAAAAGTGAATAAAAGCTGAATAACTTTCATGCGGCATGCAATGTTGTACAAAGTAAACCACGCGTGTTATGTAGGTATATTTGCGTGTAGTATGTAAATATAAATACTTATGTAAGTATTATAGAATAATAAATTATTTTATTAACAGAAAGTAAATTCTAATGAAATTTGCCTTTTTTTGTAGTAGTTTTAGATATGGCTTTGAATAAAATAATACATTTTGGAGGATTATGCCCCTGTGAAAAAATTATTCGTCTTACCAAAGTTGAAATTTATGATATACTTCAGACCATTTACGACGAACCTGAGCATGAAAAATTTGTAACATCAGATACATCTGAAAATTTATCTGCTGTGCAAAGTAATCATGAACACGTAGTTGGAACAAGAACTAGGTGATGAAGATCAAGAGTTCGAGAAAGAAAATAAAACCAAAGAATAATATTTTTTCGGTAAAAAGAAAAAATAGTATTGTAGAGTAATATTACAATTACTAGAGCATAAAAACCAATAAAAAATTACAAAGAGCTTTCCTCGACTGAAATATTGTATAGAAAACATTATTGATGAAAAAACTGCTTAAAAATGGAAATCAAGAAGATGCTTATAAGTTATGATACCCAAAAAATGAGGAAACATTTTCTAAAACAATATTACTATTTTAGATGAGACCATACCTCACAGAAAGAGCAGAAATAAAGACATTCCTTCCCAGTTATTTGTTTTTTATAAAGAGATACAGAAGTCCTCAAGAAGAGCTGCTAGAAATAACCACCAGGAAAACGGGTAGTTTTGTTGCGAAAGGAAGAAAAAGTGGATGATAACAGTTACGTATCATGTATGTCATAGTTCAGTGTGCATAGAACATATAATTGTATTAATCATTTTTGAGCAGTGCAACAGTAAGAGAACTTTACAGATAAAATTTAATATGGTCAGTGTCTGAATTTTTTGTGCAATATGTTATACTTTCCTTTTATCCAAAGAACTTGTTTTTATTCAAATAATTAGTTTTTAACAAACGTTTTAATTGTTCAACCTTACCTTAAATATTTGATCCTATGTAACTTATTTTGTGGGTTTTTCTGGTGGCGTACAAAATAAGCTCCGCGTACATTTGTGTTATTATAATAAGTTCGAGAGGAATTAAAGGTTAAAAATCAGTTTTATTTCTTACAACAAAATCAGTCAGATTAAAACTAGTATTTCCTAACCGTACAAATATTTATCAATATGTATAAGTCTTTGAAGTCTATTTAAATTTTTTTTCTTTATCAAAATTATTTCTAGATAGAACAATTAACTGTCAAATGCGATCTATGTTTAAAAGTGGTTAATGGAACAGTCATAAGATTTTAAAATTTATGTTCTATTTCTTAATTGTTAAATAGGATAATTCTTAATTGTTAAATATTTTCTGCTATAGTAAATCTATTTTAAATGTAACTGAGAATCATTTCAACATGATTGATTTAATAGAATTTATCATCTGTGAGAAATCACTCACTGTTACTCAATATTGGAAATCCAAAAAAATAATCAATCGATATTTTCTTAATATTTTGCTCATTACTAGAAAAGAAAAAATGATATTATTTTTATAAAAAAAAAAAAACCAGATGCCTTTAGATGAAAAAATGATCATTCTTGACCGAAATATTTACATTTCTGTGAATTTTTCAGAAAATAACCCAATGGCACATACTATCCTAAATAATTAATCCTCTGAATTTAATAATTTTTAACCATTTAGCATAGGTTAATCATATATATATATATATATATATATATATATACTTTAATATCCACGACAATTTTTGGAGTAGAAGCGAAACATTTTAATCTTAAGAATGTGGTAATGAAATGCTGAATGGATAAATATTAAAAATTTAGATTTGAGTATCGAATCACTTGACTTAAAATTATAGAAATTTGAAAAAAGAAAATAAGCTTCTTGTGATATTTCAGACAAAAACATTAAAAGTTTGAATACGACACTTGTTTTCTTTCTGTATTATTTTCATAGTATTATAAACGTATTATACTTTTAAGTAAAGACTTATTTGTTCAGTACCAGTAAATTCTTTTTTTTAAAATGTATCCAAAGCATTTCGTAGGAATGCTTTAAACATTTAAGTTACTTTTTTCAATTTGGTACATTTCAATAAATTAAGCTTTAGTACTTATTTTAAAAGAAGGAAATAATACCAAGCTTTGTATCTGAAACAGTTGACTTCTTTTAGCGTATGAATCAATACACGATACACATGTTTAGTTAAAAAAAGGATACACATTTGTGTTCAATAATACTTATTATCAGTATGTTACATCTGTAATTTACCACAGGGTGTTAATTAAAATTACATTTTAGAAACTGTAAAAATGTATTAGTTTTTAAAAACTGGAAAAACCAATTTCTAAAGGAATTCATAATAGAACCGATGTTCTATAAATATGAATCCCTTAACTTTATGAATGAACATAAACACACGTGACACCTTTTAATAATTATAATTCATAATATATATAATCGAATTTTTCACTAGATCAAAAATTATTTAAGGTAGTCTTTGAGAATGATTTAATTTTATTAGTTATATGTTAGTTCTTTGACTTTAAACGTATGAAGAATACATATCATATTTTAATTCATCTCTAAGTGTTAATTATTTTTTTTAAAAAAATAACTTACATTCCACTGTCGATAAGAGAAATTTACTTACATTTCATTATATTTATTTAAGAACTATATATAATATCTTAAAATTACACAATTTAATAACTTTGAATAATTTTTGAATGTATTCAAATCGCTTAAAACTAATTTTGCAATCAACTGGCGTGAAACCTTTCACCAAAGTGTATATTATGGAAAACATTTAGGATCATTATGAAATTACTATAACACAGATAATATATGTATTATTAAGCATCATATACAGTTAAAAAGAGCATGAAATGTCACTTACTTGTCGTAACGTAGCCATAAACAAACAGGACTGAAACGAGCATGACTTCTCTGGCACGAAGCTGAAGGCACAATAAAGATTTCAGGAGATTTCCAGGACACATTAAGATCAGCTTTCGGAAAAGGGAGATTTTGTATTCGTCTCACAGCTCAGGGGCCCATCAAACAAAGCCCTGAAAGCATTAAACCTCCAGATCACGTTTAGAAATAGTCCTTGCCTTAAGCTCTTCTGAGGCAGCTGAGAAGAAGAGCTTGGTCAATAGAATGCTGTTTCAAAGCTTGGAGTGAGTATTTCGGTAAGGAAAGAGGGAACCTCTGATGGTAGCAGACGTGAAGATTTCACTAGTGGGGGAGTTAAAAGATTTGTTTTTTTTTCCTACTTTCTCTTCCAACTTTTGAATCGGCAAAGTTTGATTCGACTCCAATAGCAACTGTGGGTTGTCTCTCAACAAAGACAGGGGTGGAAAAATAGGTTTCCTCTTTCCTGAGTTATTCAAAGAAGAAAGGGAAATAAAGAAAGAATTTTCGTGTGTCTTTTTTTCTTATTCTGATCATTGCATTTACTAGTAAGGGATTAAATTGAAATTGGAAGTATACAAAAAGAAAGAAATGTGATATGAAAGCTCTACAAAGTGATTCGTAAGATATTTGCTTTATCTCCAAGTGTTGAATAAATTTAACTGTACAAAAAAGGAATGGATAACTACAGAGATGAAATATAAAGAAAATTATTTAAGACTAAAGGTTTCAAGATTTTAAATTTAATTAAAAATTTTGAATTTTTAAATTAAAAATTTTAAATTTAATTAAAAATTTGAAACATTATGGCTTTGAGTTGTGCATTATTTGAAGATTTACTCATTATACCCATTAATAACCAATAAAAGTTAATTATGTTTTTGTTCTTATGATTCAATGCGCACTTATCATAGTTGGCTTTTTTTTTTAAATTTGATTTCATTCTATCTATAGGCTCAGAAAATTTCTTAGAATGAATTAATTACTTTAATTTTCATCTTCAGTTTTTGAGAACAGTAAATATCAAATCATACTTAGGAATACATACATTTTTAATATTACAGTTGATTAAATTATAAAGTAAAGAAAAGTAATGTCTTCATTCTCCTTAAGCAATTCTGCTATTACATACTTAAAAAATTGTAATACATATGTAATTCAGTCAGAAACTTTATGTAATTTTATTAAAAATCAGTAAGAAAAGTGTTTAGTAATCTTCTGTTGATAAAACCATTCTTGCATATATTTCTGCTCATGCGATTGTCTTCTGTATATTTTGTTAAACAGTCAGTATATTATATTACATTTAATTTCTTAAAAATATTCTTATAAAGAATAATAAGGAAATAAAAATAATTTTAGAAGATTTTATTAAATTATCTAATTGTTCTCACAGTGTCTTTTTTTAGAAATATTTGTTTATGGATAAAGAATTTTGAAACTGAATTTTCATATTTTATGTTCATTATTTATGAAATATCGAAAACTGTAAAATGCCAATACGTTAGAAATTAGCTAAAATAAAATAATATTTTAGAAGATATAAAAACCATATTATTTTAGAAAGCATATAATATGGATTGAAAAAATAAATTCCCATTAGAGTTATTGATGGAAACAGTGCAATATTATAAGCATGCTAAATGTATTTGTTTGTTGATTAGATGTAAAGTGAATTGTTCTCATATTTAAAAAATGTTCTTTTGAAATAACTTATGTATGTGTGACTTCTTTCAATTATTTTAATTTTCTAATAAATCATTACAAATTTTTTTTTAAAATATAGTTATAAGATAATGTTAATTTAAAATATATGAAATGCACGTAGTAAATAAAATTGTATGCCTATGCTCTTTGTTAAATGCATTTAGAAATTTTTTGAATTTGTATAAAATCTATATATTAATGCACATACAAATATCTATATTTTTTTTAAATTTCAAAAAAAAAAAATTGGAATCAATACGAGAGATAATACGGTTTGGGGAAATAAATTGCTTGAATAAAACAAAAAACTTAAATTGACCAACATAGTTAAAATTAAAAGTAAAAACTAAATGAATGAGGAAAAGTAAATAGTCATATTTAAATATGTGTACAGTTTTAAAACTTAAACTATTTTAAAACACATTTAAAAGCAAAAAATAATAATAATAATAATAATAATTTTCTTTCGATTTGAATTATCAAAACAACCATTTCTTTATAAAAATCAATTTCTCTAATAATTTGTGTAAAACGAAACTATATCTTATTTGACACTAATCAACCAGAAAAATGAAAACATTCAACTGGTTTCTTTACAATTTAACATAAATGTTTATTGTTGTGACCATAAAATTAAAGCATACAGAAAAAAAAAAAAAACAATTTAGTTCATACAGCGTCATCTTATGTTATTTTTTTTGAAAAGTAATTAGTCTAAAATTCTGTGTATATAAGTGATATTCCAAGTGATCGTCATATACTTTAGGTATAATTTCTTTTATACTTCATTGGATTAATTCGTTTCATTAGAGTAAAATAAAAAATTATTTGAAACAAGTTTTACCTACTAAATTATATACCTAATTATGATACCTACTAAAATACTTTTAATCTATTAATAAGACAGGAATTAATGAAATCGGAGCAGCTTTTAAAACAGCACTCTATGAATCATGTAAAATCAAACTACAGTCATAATATATCAAATTGATAAAATATGTACATATATTTATGAAAATAGATAGCTCGATATAAGTAATAGGCCTGCATAAATAAAACAATGTGATTTTTCAGTGATGCAATTAAGCTTACAAGTCCAATGTATATACATTTAACAAAATATATTATATTTTAACAATTATCAGTTTTTTGGGATATCTAATTATAATACATATTTTTGAAAAAAAACTTTATTTCGAATAAAATTAGCACATATGTATACATATATGCATATAATTTTAATTTCTGAAGAAAATTACTAACATTTTAATTAGAGTTTTAAGACTTTACTGAAAATATGAATGTTTACTTCAATTTTTGCAGACAAAAATCGCTGCTATTGTTGTATGTAAGAAGATGCGCTTGACCTAAGAAAATTACTCATGTGTTGTATGTAGTATAAGATTCTCAATAAATACTTGGGAACAACCGATTATATCTTTTCTTAAATATCGCAATGATTGAGTTCACCTCTTATCATTGTTCTAGAAAAAATATCTCCTACTATTCTCAAACCACGATAAGAGTAAGGCGAGATATCAGGATCCTTTGATTTCTTGTATTTATCGCAAACCATAAATGATTTCGTATTTGATTTATAAGATGTGTTATATATTTATTTCACAGTGTTGCTCTGAATTTATGGTTGTTCATTGTTTGAAAAAAAATTATGATTTATTATTCTAAAATATTTAATATATTTATAACCTATTTAATTTATTACCCGAATTTAGGTATTAGTTAATTGATGTATTATGTTAATGTTTATTTTCCAATTACATTTTCGTGCTTACGATGAATAAATATTTTTAGCATGTGAATAAAATAATTATTTTAGTATGAATTTTCTGTGTTCTATTTCCTTAAATATTTGGATTACGTATTAATGTAAATTATTTTCTATATCTACATAAATCATGAATTTATTGCTTTTATATAATTGTCAAGTTAAAACAAATGATAAACCCAGAAATATTATTCGCCTTTCGTATTTTAGGCACAATTGTCTTAACATTTTTCTAGTAACTGACACTAACATCAGTGATCTTAGATTAGTAAGTTATGAATAGACGCAACAAAATAGAATGTAATGTAGAAAATGGAAGATAATATTCTAATTTACGTAAATTTCGTCGATTCAATAAAAGCGTTTTTCCATTCATATGCGACTTTATTTGTAACATTTTGTGTAACAGATTATTATGATACATATTTTTGTACCTCGGTTTGAAATAACAGCACTTTCGGATACTCTTAATAACCCAAATGTAAACGTACATAAGACTTTTAGACTTACCTATATAATGATAATTTAGTTCATGAAATTCTTTTAATAAAATATTTCATGTTAATTTCTCAATTATCAAATACATTTCCAGTTCGAGTATGAGAATTTCATGTATTTATTTTAAAATTATATTATTTATTAAATTAAGTTTTAATAATTAGCCACCCAATGAGCTATTGTTTTAGTCGGATCACTTTTGGCCTACTAGATCATTTTCAATTTGCATCACTTGCTTCATTTTTAATTACATGTAGCTGATGTAATATTCCATTTAATGACACTTATCATTTACTTTAACTTTAATTACATATAGCTGAATAATATTCAATTTAATAATATTATTTTTCCCCACTTGTTTTAATTTTAGTTATATTTAAATCATATATATTTAATTTAAAAATTTATCATTTCCTATAATTCTGATAACGGAAAAATTATACTAATGTCAAATTCTCAATATTCTATCGTTTACTTAAATTCTTATATTCAATTAAATAATTTAACAATAATTATATAAAAAGCACACTTTGGGAGATTAAGTCGGTTCCTTGCCAAACTTTACATATAATTTTAATTGCTTTTTAAAGTTTAATGCCTATTATTAATTTCTTAAACTCCTTACAGAACATTTAAATAATAATATTAGTAAATATAGTACAATTACGCATAGTAACTCGCAACACAAATATCATTTATGAAACTAAAATTTGTTGTTTTACTATTTAAAACAGAATTCGTAAAATTTATTTTTAGTAAAAGGAAATTTATACATTGTTTCTTGTAGTCTTAAGCAAAATCTATCTCATAAATATACAATAAAACTACTTACCAACTTTGAAGCCATTAAACTGTTGAAGAAAATGAGTTATTACCACGAAATTCACCAAAATTACCAATTACTTATAATTTCTTTCCCTTTTCACACAAGAGATATGATCACAATTTAAATATCATAACGAAATTGTAAGCTGTTTAGTAAGGTGAACTCATTTTAATAGAAAATTTACTTTAATTTTTTAAAGAAACTATTTGCCCATAAAATAATTCCTTAAAAATGTACCATACATTGGATTATCACAAAATTGAAGTAAAATAAAAATGAGAGGAAATAATCTAATTCAACAAAAACTGCTAACAAGCAGATAAAGTTTTGAAAGTTGAAAAGCGCGCAAAATTCCAACTGTGTAATCCAATAGTTATCCCCGAACGTCCCAAACCGACCATCTCCACGAGTGTCGACGGAAACTAAACCTCACTTCGAATTTTCGCTCTTGTATTCTTCGCTTCGCGGCAGAGCTTGTGACGTCAGACGTCTTTTACGCAAGCGCGGCAAGATAGCTGATGAGGAACTCATGAAGAGTGAATGGTGTTTATTGGCAGTAAATATGTTCAAAATGCAAAAATGATCTAAGAGAATTTGACTTGTAATTAATTTATATTTTCTAAATAAAGACGCAGTCCTCTATACAGGTTTCTAGAAACCAGAATGTTCCGTTTATAAAATTACTTTTTTTGGATATTTTTCTTTATTCCAGTTCAATTAGAACTATAATTTATGATTCATTATTTGTCAAAAATATTTTTAATTTTAAATTCATAGTTATATCATATCTCTTAACGAAAAGAAATCTATAAACAAAAAAAAAAAAATTAAAACAGATTGAAAGTTTTAATTCAGATTTTTAAACATTAATTCCTTGAAACGTAAACGTAACATTTAAAAGTGTTTTTTTTTCTTTCTTTCTTTTTGCAAAAATGTAAGTCTGCATTTCGATATTTGTTCAAAAATAAAAATCTTTACAACCAATTTATTGAAAAGGCGATTTTCAATTCTTGTGCAGTTGAGTTGTTAAATCTTTTTTATACCAAGAAGTTACTCATGCCAAGGAGTGGAATTTAAGGTTACATAGGTAAACACATTCGTATTTAGAATACTGCTAAACTGAAAGGGTAAAAAAAATTGAACTCAGTGGAGTGACATCATACTATGTTCAAATTCAAAGTGGAATATTATGTGGAATTTAGGAAATTGAAGTCCCAGTTCATAGTGTGATAAGAATATGAAAGTGGATAATAAATACATATTTATACGATAACAGTACCAATAACCCTCTAGAATGACATTAATTTCTACTAATCAACTTAACTCCATCCACCACAACCGTGCTATGAGGAAAGAACATTGAACTATAAAAAAAACACAGCATGTTCAGGAGCTTAGACGATTCAGATTATGAATTAGATGTAATCAGACGAATCAGATCCTGTTATTAGATTGTGGTTAAAAATCAGGATGTCTGTCATCAATATTTGAAATTTTGATTCAAAACTGTATTGCCTAACTAAGGTAGCTAATTGGCTATTTTGTGGGAATTATGACTCGATATCGAGCATTGGACTATACCCTGATTCCTTTAAGGATCTCATTCATGGAATTACGGGAGCTGCAATATGTCTAATGATTCAGAACTATATTGACTTCATGTTGAATGTTATAGAAGTTAGGATAGTTTGATACACTCGGTTCCTGTCCTCGTCAATTAAATTTGCTTTAAAATCAAGGAAATTGTTACTCATGTACCTTGTGTTAGTTTAAGGTAAAGTGAAAATCAAACAAACAAACAACATTTGTTTAGTCAATAGGTCTTTCTTAAAACCTAATAATAATATTTGTACTGAATAGGTTTCTCTCGATTCTTGATTATCTTTAATTTTAAGACAAAATACAAATTAATTTTTTTAATTGTTTTTAATATTATAATTTACACTACTTTTTTTTTATCATACATTCAAATAATTTTTTTTTATAAAATATCCTTCTAGTAAGTAGCTGGAGTCTTTTTTTTTATTTATTACAAAATATATTTAATAGCTATTTGAATAAATTGAGTAATCTACAATAGGGAACTTAAAGTCAATTCGTATATGTCAAATTGACAGAATGTATATCTGAAATAATTTGATTAAATGAGATGTAAATTTTAAAATGTACAAGAATTGTATTTAAGGTACCGCATTTGATGAATTTTAAAAATATAACTATTTTTCTGATGGGAAAATTGGCATAAAAAGTATGTATTTGAACATAATTTTAGACGCATTAGTATAAAAACATTACGAATATTTTTTTTCATAAAGTATGATTTTTAAAATCACGGTATCATATTTTTCAAGAAAATTATCCCTTCATACATGAAAAATAATAACAATGATTGAACGTATTACATAACATAATAATGAAAACCTATAAAGGTTGACACTGAATCAAAAATTTGCTTCAAGTGATCAGCGATCACTTCCAAGATTTTAGGTATTAATCTCATTTAACATGTAGATTAAGATTTCTAAATCAATTATATTATATTATTATTTAAAATATTCAGATTTTGAATATTGAAAATTAGCAGTTCAAAAAGAAAGTTACCAATGAATGATTTTTTTTCATACACACAGTCCCTTATCTATATAGTACAAACCATAAATATATTACTAAAAATTTAAAAAAAACACCAAAGATAATGAGTGCCTTTGGTTTCAGGACATGTTGTCAGTTTTCTAATATAGATGCCGATTTGAAGAATAATAATTTCTGATGTGGTTATTTGACAACTAAGTTATGACTTTTGTAATGTATATCTCAACAAAATATAATTTTTTTAAAAATGTTCAGGGTTAAAGTGTTTTGCTTCATTCAAAGTTATAAATAACAATATATTTCATAGAAAGTAGATATAATTTTGTCAGTTTATTATTAAAGCTATTTTAGAAAATTTTCCAAATATCTGGTTAAAAGAGGAAAACCTTTTTTTCCAAGACACCCAACCGGAATTAAACAGAAAACTGGTGTTCTTAATATTATCAATTTTAAATAAATTTATGAAATTCTTAAGCAAAAAAGAATATTTTACAAGAAAATCACAATTGATGTTTTTTTCCATTACTGTTATTTTGAAATCTAGCCTTGCAGAAAACATAGGTTTTAAAAAGTTCTTACCGAATTCATTTTTTTTTAAAATAGTAAAGTGATTCCTTTCTTAGACTAAACATAAACTAATAAATAAATGATAATGTATGGAACGTATTTGAATACCTAGTCAAACATCCTTTTCTAAAGAGTCTTACACGCATATTTTCACATTGTAATTTATGTTTATACTGTACTGGTAAATTAGTTTCTACCTTTCGTTTCTTCCAAAATGGACTTTCTTAATTCGGTTTATTTTGTTTTGTACGTGGAAATGCATAACGTTTTTTTCTATGTATGTAAATGAATTTAAAATCAAAGTATTTAAGAAGAAATACAGCTTTAGGGTTTTTTTTTTAAAAAAAATGAAGTATTACATCATGTTTTTTAACTTTAATGGAAATTATCAAACTTTATCAACGTTAACCAAATATTGATGGCTCATATAGCAAGATATAAGATACATTTCATACTATAGTTTATTTGAAGTAATATACAGAATACTAAATAGCCTTCTAATCATACTTTTTTCCTTGTCTATTAAAATCTGAGATAGTATGATTATTAATGTCATTATAATGAGGATTCTAGTAAGCAGATAAATGTATACTCATATTGTTAAAGATCCCGAGGACCACTTTTATTTTAAATTTATGGTTTAATTAACAAGACACTAGTTTAAGAATTTTTTTGGTTAATTTTATTATTTTTATATTTTCAATAAGCTAACTAACTAACTCTCTGCATTTATTACCTTTAAATCTGTTGCATGGTTCATATGTCACATATTTGCATATACTTTTATATATATCGTAAAACAAAACTCAGATTATATTTTTAAGTCTTATAAATAAATAATAGTTCAAATGTTTTTAATTATAATAGTATTTATATATGTTATGATTATGTAATTGTGTGTATAATAATAAATACGTTTAATATCGAAATACATTATTTAATTATTAGCTTATAGATTGAATTTAAGTTTGTTAAATTCATAATTTTATAGTAAAAGGATAAGTAATCCAGATATGTATATTACTTCATTTTTAAATTCAATTAAGATTTTACTTTCATCAGTTAATAGTTATCGCATCATACTTTTTTTTAAAGAAAATAATGTCGAATAAAATATTTTAAAAATATACTAATTTGAAAAAAAGTATTGTGTTATGTTATTTAAATAAGGCTGTTTGAAAATAATTTATCCGTTATCTATATTAACTATTCCTTAAATTTAACTTGTTTTACTGTAAAACAAGAAATTTCTTTAAAAAATGTTATTCAAACTTTCATTTTTACGCAATATTGGTAATTAATTTTTTTTTAAAAATTTGTATAGAAAATATCAACGACACCCAAATAAAAATTGTTTTGAGTAAGCCATGGGAATGAAAACAACTCTACAATTTTCTTTTCTTATGAATCTCTCTCAAAATATTTAATCATATATAAGGGAATTCAAATGTTTAATGACATTTCAGTTTCAAGTAATTTCTTCGACACTAAGTGAGGACCTCTTAGTAATTGCTAAGCGAGTTCTTATTCCTAAAAGGAAGTCTTTCCGACACATTAATTTCGTTGGAACGTGAATCAAAACTCGAGAATTCATTTTAAAATCTCCGTTTATCTAAAAATAAATCAGTGGACAGTAAAGAGGCTTCTGGATTTTCACATTAATTGAAAACTTAAGAATATTTCCCAAAATCAGACATCTCTTTTAAGTTAAGCCCTCCAAAATCATTTACTTCAACACAGGATATTAATGATGCATTTAATCTTCTTTCATAATCAAAATTTATAATTACTTTCCAGAAACCCAAACATAGAAATTAACGAAAAATTCTTAGGAAAAATATTTATTAATGATCTGGTTCCCTCTCTGATGAATTCTCCTTATGCATTCCAATCATTCTCTGAGCTCTAAGATGTGAAGATATCATCCTCTTGATAAAGTCTTATTTTGTATTATATTAACTTCAAAATGTTACGGCAAGCATAATGAGGACCAAAGACTCAGACAGTTACTAGCAATTAAAATAGGAAGAATATATTCTATCCAATTAGTAACGGATGCTTCTTGAAGTTTTTTTCGTGGTTTTATCTAATTAAGTTATGCAATGGATTTGTGGAAGAGAAGTTGTACCACGCAACGGCGCATTTCCGAATTTGATTAAATTTGTTTTTGTTGCTCGGCAACTATCATTTTCAGACGATTTAAAAATTCTTTGAGTATTTGGGGGATTATAGCATTTTTATTTAAGTTTGAAACTAAACTTTTAGAATCTAATAACCTGAAGTTTAATAATGCTTTTTTCTTAAAATCGCCATGTTTAAATACGACTACAAATTAAATTAATTTCTAAGGATTAGATTTAATATTATTTCTACTTTTCTTGCGTCTTTCAAACTGCTTGTCAGAGAGGTTTTTTTTTAATGACTATTGATTTATATTAGTTAGCGTAAAACGTATCTAACGAACATTTATAGTATTTAAAAAGTATTTGTATATGTCTTAAATAGCAGATAAACATTTTAAAGAAAAATACTTTTCAGTAATAGCAGTTTTAAACCGCAAATAATTTATATTTATTTAATTTGTCTATTTACTTCTCGCATATTGGTTATATGATATATTTATAAGTCAGTTTACTTAATATAGGCTGTTATAACATACATAAAGAGGCGGAAATACCCTTTATGTTGAAATTAATGCTTAATTGTATTGCAATTAATACTTAATTGTATTGCAATTTTCCTAATGAACTCTGTTTTCTTGTTGCAAATAACATTTTTTCATAAATACTCTTTCTGAAATAATTGTTTAAGAATAAATAGTTATAATTCATAAACGGTATTATTCGATGCTGGTGTTGTTGAATAAATATAGCTGAAAATTTATCATGAATACAAACCTTGAATCTTTTTCATTATGTAATTTTTTTTCTTAAATGTTCAAATATGGAAAAAAGTAAGTTAATAAAAGTATGTACCTATTTGGATTCAATGATAATTTTTCTCAAAGTAAATTAATGTAGATGATTTGACTGAGGAAATTTTTACAAACTCTCTAAAGTAATTACATATAAAGCATACGTTTTCAAGTAAACAGAAAAATAATGTGGAGATCATATGAAATTATATCTAAAATAATTTTCTAGAAATTCTGTAATCAACCTAATATTTTGATGTTATCGATTTGAACTGAGCTTTGCAAATTGAATTAGTTTTATTACTTTTAAATTATCCTATATGTGTAACTCTTTGAGTGATTTGATAAGCAATTCCTTAAGAAAATATGATTCATAAATAACCGAAATCATAAAAATACTTTGTCTGAAAAGGTACTCTTTTAGAAATACTTTTATTTCTAGATTTTAGTGGGATGATGTAAGCAGATTCTGAAATACGGATTCAAAAGTATGTGAAAAGGTATTTCCTTTGTCGAAAGTGAATTCTACGAAAAGATTGAATTGTATATCCAGATGTTTCTTCTTCATAATGAAAAATAGTATTCAATAGAATAATATGAATTCGAATAATGTCTTGAGACAAGATTTAGTTCGTGGGAACTAAAATATATTATCATTATATTTCTGTCAAAGAGCAATCTCTGTTCAAAAACAGAACAGAATGCTTATGATTGTAGAACTACCTAAATGAAATATTTATGTTTAATATAAAAATACTTTGTTTGATAATCAATGTTTATAGTAACTTTTAATAGAGTGAGAAGGTTAAAAACAGATCTTCAAACTTTGCATAACTTGTAATGTAAGATTTAATTAGAATTTCACATGGAAAAGACCGGTAAGATATTTCAACAATAAATTAGATTAAGTCTGATAATTTATTTTGATTAGTTTGTCTACAAACCTTAAAGGTATTATAAAAAAAGTTAAATAATATATTAAAATCTATTATTATTAAGTAATTACAGATATTTGTTTACTTTTGATTGCAAATCTTTTAATATGTTACAAATATGGATTAATTCTTATTTCAAATTAATTTTTTAGCTATATAATATCATATGAGCAATACTATGTTATGGTAATATTTACTAAAATACCAATGTAACAAAAACTTTACGAATGTATTGGCTTATACTCAATACATTTAATCAATAATAACATTATTTCTATTATTGTGAAATTAATAGAATAATTGTAATCATTAATTATGTTTCTTGCTATACTTGCAATGTTTATAGCTATTCTGTGAATACAATATTTTTCATTAAAAAGCACTGAAGTAATTAATTCCTAATTGATAAGTACTCCTTTCAATTAATAATTATTTTAGTTGTTTTTAAGTTTATTTTACATTGAATGGTAAAAAAGAATGCATTTAAAACAAAATTAATGAAGTGATGAGTTATTATTGAATAGCTTCAGAAGTGCAATTTACATGATAAGAATATTGTCTCTAACGATTCCTGAGCCTTTTGTCTACTTTCATACCTTTCTTAAATGGCCCGCGCTATTAAGCAGAAAAGAAAATTTTGAGATTGTTAAGATTTATGGTAAAACACTGAGTAATTTCCACTTGATTCAGTAAACAAAGAAACATTAGACGGACTGCATTATTTATGGGAATTTGTTCGACGCCCTGAAAAGAAATCTATTACTTGGGAATGCATGATATTTAACTAAAAAAAAACACCTTCTATGGTTCATTTTTTCATCTTGGCATATAATCAGAGCTTCGCGTGAGAAAACCAAAAATTTTACGTAGAAAATGGATAGGCACGCACTTTATTTCAGTAATAGTTTCTTCCCTAGTTTTTCAGCAGGTATGATGTGTACCATAAATCAAGAGAAAGAAAATGAAAAGGAAATAAAATTTTGTTATGTAGCTGAATTTCGAATCATTTTCCCTTCTGAAATTTTTTCTTAAGTTTTTCAAAACATCTTGATGCAAACAGATAGCGAGCAAGTAATGGAGACTCTTGCGTGTTGGTGAGATGCAATACATTCATAAAAATTTTCCAAATAAGTAGTTGTTAATAAATTACTTTATCACATCATCAGTTCTTATTCATGGAAGGAATAGAATTAAAATACTATTTGCTTTTAATCTAATTCGGTTTCAAAATTAAATAATGCATATTATTATTAAGAGCATTATATAAATATGTTTTCACTTACTTTGTCTATAAATACCAATCAAAAAAATGTGTGTAATCATCATGTTTCATTACTCATGATGAGTGGTCGCCTTACTTCATTCACTTGAAAACATGCAAGATGAAATTAATAAGGTGTATTATAATCTATGCTTCAACTCTTTCTTTAGTTTTCAGGATTTCTCATTCATTTGTGGTAAAGTAAGTAGAACGTTGTGCAAAGAGCTTATTTCATTTTATTAATTATAGATCTTCTTCACTAAATTAATTAAAAATTATATAGTGAGATTATTTTTTTCATATTTATCAGTTTTCCAGGCATAGGACCTATCAGTAAGTGCTTTTGTCAAAACTATTATAACATTTTATGCATGAATATTAATCATTAAATAAAACATACCTAAATTGAATCCCAAATAAAATGAACAGCTATTCATTTATTGAAGTTTCTCATTACCTATCTCCTTCCAAAAACATCAAAATGAGCTTAAAGATATAATAATAATTTAGAGGTACAGACTATCAGATTACCATGTTACTAGAATATCAGAGTAATATACATATACTATGGAATCTGATACTACCATGTAACCTGTATGCAATTACTGATTTCATAATAAAATATTATGAAAGATCTTCTGTGCAGTATGCAGAAATGCAATTAAGTTTCATTCATTATTATGAAATGCCTACATTATATTTTCCATGAAAGATCATTCTTAACCTTTCTTTCAATGAAATAATAATTACTGTAAACTAGAAAAAAAATACATGCTACATTTCCAAAACAAACCCAAATCAGAAGTGTATGTCTGCGTGAGTGTACTGTTTAAAAATGAAACCTGAACACTAAGAAGAAAATAGTTTACAGGAATGATACTTAAGCAAATCATTTGTATAGAAACAGGTAATATTATTTTTCTAAACATTTCAAAGTCCAATGTTAAAATCTGTATGAGGAAATCCGAAGTACGTTAACAACCGCTGTAATCACCCCAATTTTTAATGAAAGCATACAAACATATGCTTTGCGACTTACAAGTGCCGTATGCAATTTTTTTTGTATGGTATTCCATGCTAGTAGCTCCTACTCCGTCAAATAAATAAATTAACCTATTGGCTTTGGATTATGCTGGATTTGTCGTTGGATAATGTCCAATAATTACTCAATGGGAGAAAAATAAGTTGAAATTGCAGGTCTAAGCAATATGTCGGCACATCGTAGAGCATATTGAATGACAACAGAGGTATGGGGACATATGTTAACCTGTTTGAAAATGTCCCTAGAATAGTGATCAAGAATAGCAGGACAATAGGTTTAAATGAATACCGTGCATACAAATATTCTATATATATTTTAATTACATTGGGAGTCGTAGTGAATAAAAGGCAACGATGCCTTCCCTGTGAAGTTAAATATGCATGAAGCTATTCTAACAAAAGTAACGAAACATGTGAGGATACAATTTAGTTATACTGATAAAAGGAAAATGCGTTTCATTTATAGAGCTGCATTTGGTTGTATCCTAGAAGCAGAGAGATTGTTTGACGAGCATTTTTCCGAGAGGTAGTTGCACATTTCGGAAATATTTACATGCTTGCAACGACAGCTATGCAAAATGGAATTCTTTCTTCCTTCCCAAATTGATGTAAATCATACAAGAACTAATTATGGTTTATTCTTCTTTCCTAGGCTACATTTATTAATATGGTGTTCTTTTCATTCCGATAAATCAGAACAAAAATGCTGTTTTACATTTGCGATTGCCGCTTCGAAACGTGCTAGTGCGTTTCCGTTTCTTCTAAGTTATGTATTTGAAAATTATTTGTAATAGTGTGTGCTATTATCTATTAACCCTTTCGGGACAGCACACTTTGGAGTAGGACGTTCCCAGAGGATTGAGGAGAATCGGAAGAAACTGTCGCACGGGCCTTGGTTTTGCATCGCTAAGCCTAATTTTAGAAAACAAAAATAAAAGAAAAATTTTACAGTTAAAAAACTTCAATACTCTTTACAAATAATAAAAAAAGTATATAATAAAGACTATTTACAATAAATGACAAAACGTAATGTGAAGATCTTGTATGGTAATTTTTCAAGCGAAGAGAAACGCAATTTTGTTTGTCCATCTCTGACAAAATGTTCGCATCAGAATCACTAGTAATATTCTTTTCAAACTTTCTAGAAAATGAATCACATTCTCATCTTTAAATGAATTGTCTACCATGTGAGTATATTTTTCCGATAAACAACGTTTTCTCGCAATTATGGTTAGGAGTCAAAGCCTTACGAAATAAATGGGAAGTAAACGAAATACACCCAACAGAAATGCAAAATCAAACAGTGTTGACGGTACACCACTAAAAAGAAATAAATGAATAATAGATAGCTAAAACCAATAAAAACATTCGGTGAAAAACCAGAAATACAAAAGTACTTCATATGGAAGTTTAAAAAGCTGAGTTCAGTTTGCTCACATTATGCTTTCTTTCCTCCTCCACAATAACTGGTGAGCGAAATACTGAATTAAGACAAACTGTGATAAAACTGAGGGTTCAGATCTTAAAAATACTATTCAGTTCAAAAGAATTGGTCACAGAGCGCCAACTAGAGATATTCAGAAAACGTTCCACTATAGAATGCGAATGCACATCGTTCGGCCTCTGAGCTCATTCTCCAGTGATGCGTATTTGGTACGATCGGCGGTGAACGACGTTCATAAGTGATGCGAATATGGTACGTTCGTCCCGAAAGGGTTAACATTCTAGACATTACTTCTGAATATATGTATGTATCTGATTGTAAAGTGTTACTTTGCAGAACTACACATGTTCAGAACTAATGATTTATTTGATAATCACTAAAAAAAAGGAATAATACAATAATATAAAAATGTAATGATTTTTATTAAAACAAAATTACGTTTGAGTAACAGATGTATTTATAAATTTTTGAATTTTTCTTATATGACTGTAAACCTTTGAAATCTTAAAGTAATTGGAATTTTCATAAACTAATGAACTTGTTTTTAAAATTATCTATTTGCTTAAGTTATAATTTTCTTTGAAATATAATTTCTTAAAACCAGTATGGCTAAGTATTTATGTAGGATTTTCCATCTGAAATTATTAAGCAATTAATTTTATTTTTTCAATCTACTGTAAAACCAGTTCCTCCGATTCTTAGTAGATGTCGCCACGAATCAGAGTCATGTTATAAGCTCATGTAGCGCCACCTATCCCAGAACAAAACTAAGTGACACTTCGTTTTCGCCCTCTCCTCTTCTCTCTCTTGCCGCCACTTTTTTCGCTTCTCTTCTCCTTCGCTACCCGCGTCGGAAGTAAAGTTCAAACGCCAGAGCGCGTTCCAGTGCTCATCGCCAATGAGGCAGCCATCTATCCGTCTCGGAAGAACTGTTTACTACCTGCATATATATCACAGTGTAAATACTTTTCATTCTTCATCATCTCTCCTAATAAACAGGTAAAGCTACTGCAAGCTTCATCTTTGAATATCATCAACAACATAACATGGAATCCTAAATTACCCCCCCTAGACAACCAGCCCTTTGCGTAAGAGCAAACCATAGTAGATTCGGGATGAACAATCTCCATCACCCCAATATCTACATTAATGAATCGACTCTAGCAACAGGGCACTAAGCATGACCGCTGAGGTAACCGAGTGATTAATTCATGCTAGATTGGGTCTCTTTCGTTCGAATTGTGATATCTCTAAAAACCTGTTGTATAACGAGGTTGACAAACCCAAAATTACCGAGGTTCGATATTCTCGATTTGAAATGGTGCAGAAATTTTTAAAGTGGTGTGTCAGATCAGATTTGCTTCTCGTCATTTTACTAAGTTTTAAAGTTACAACGTCTATCGCCAACAGTCACTGTTGCTTCTTATTACTAGGTTAATAATCAATGAATTATTAAAGGCATGAGGTATGTTTACAACACAGTAATTTTGCATCAAACAAAAGGGCTTTGGGCGAAAAACCATATCACACCACTTTGGTTTAAACTAATAACACCTATACTACTAGCATTGAGGAGTTGTCATACAAAGTCAGTGCAAAGCAAAACAAAATCAGGAAAATCTAATTTTGTCTAGTTCAGGATTTTTTTTTTGTTCAGGAATTTTTTTTTTTTTTGAGTCTCAAGTTTATATTCACGTGAAAGAGAAATATGTATTATTATGGGTCTGTAACTTAATATTTATAAATATTTAAGTAACGAGTGAATTATTTTTAACTTATTCAATTTAATCGCTAATTGTTTAGCAATTTATCTTTTGTATCGCTTATGCTGAGCATTTGATTACCTATCAGCTATACTGAGTAATCACACCGGTAGAAAATGAAAAAAAGTTGCCTTATTACAAATGCATTTAGCAGTTTGCCTTGAGTGTTGTGAGAGTAGTACGTATACTTACATGCAGACTATCCCGAGAGTGAATTGAACACAAAACAAAAATGTCATAATTTCTGAAAAAATATCATTTATTATTATTTTCTTTAAATTTCTCACATTATCTTTCAAAATTCAACAAAGGAATGCAATTTTTGTGTCACCCTCTACGTAAAAAACAATTTTTAAATGATTAAAGCTATGAATGTTTGTTCAGAACGTGTAAAAAATATCTCATTGTTAAAATTAGATTATATGACTAAGCACTGATTAAAAGGAAGCAATGCCATTTATTTGTCATAAGAATATCATCATAAGAATCATTACAGAATTTCTATAACAGAACAATTTGTTAACTATTACACAATGTTTCCACTGAAATATGAATAAACTTATTCATCTGTATTAATCTATTCCATGAAAAAGGGGGCTGAAGGAATGAAAAATATTATAATGAAAGGCCTCTTAAGTTATCCCTATAAAAAATTGGATTTTTCTTGAAAAACAGAGGTATAATTTCTTCTAAGAAAGTAGAGTTACAAAAATTATAATTCTTCTTGTTTTATTTTTCTTTCTTCCTTTTCATTCCATTTTAAAATTTGGTATAAATACACACACACATTTGAAACGCATAATCAAAAAGAGTGATTCCTAGGTTTCAAGCAGTAACATATTGAAGAATTTGTTTATGTGTTTATAATACAAAGTCTTCATTAACTCTTTTTTAAAAATGTACAAAAACAATACAGGAAAATATCTTTATTTGTAGCATATATGTGGCGGCTGCCTACGTCATCTTGTGACGTCATTTTTGTCTGCGGAACTGCAAGCCGTTTTAAAGAAAAGGAGGAAGCGATCTTTTGTAGACACACTTGCTTCGCAGATTGCAGACCTGTGAAGGTCGAGTTTCATAGTTGTAATGTTAAAAGTTGTTCTCGTTAAGTTTTAAGAAAATTGTTAGTTCTTCTTGTTTTTAGTCTTTCGTAGTTATTTATTTATTTAATTAGCCTACACCTTCTGATTGGATGTTATGGGGAAGGAAGGTTTTAGGAACACCACTTTCCTATATGTTCTTGAATTTTAGTTTAATACTTTCTAATTTAGACACAAGAACTTAAATGTAATATTCATTTCGAGAACTTTGCAGAACATTTAAAAGCATAACTTTTTCTTAGTTTTAAAGAACACTTTCTTAAGTGAAAAGTTCACCATAAACGAGAAAGCTATACACACTATCACCTTTTTTCAAAATTGGATGCTTCAGTTTTCCATGACCAAATTTTATCCATTGGAGAGAAATTAATAATGATCATATTTATAAATTAAATATATTTATTGAACTATGAAAATTGTATCTGAGAATTCTCACTAGTCATTACTACACTATAACTAATAAAATTATTTATACTGGAACTATTATTAAACTTGAAATTATTAAATGATTTAATCAAAAAATGATAGCATGAAGTGTTTATTGTTCAGAAAATAACTGTGAAATAAAATTAAAACCTTTGTTCCATAATAGCGCATCTGATGAAATTTTGAGTAACTATCAACTTATTCTATATTGTGAAATAATTTTTGAAAGAATCTAGTGTTTCTGTTTCTATTTTCGAAATAATAGCTGCTAGATATTTCATCACAATAATTAATCGGCATTTCTTGTGTATTTCTGTAATAGGCTGAAAAACCTTTATTTAGAAGGTATTCATAATTTAATGCTATTTTCAATAAAGTACTTTAAACCATAAATTGCCAAGTAGAATGATAACTGTCATAAATTATTCACCATAGCAAAACAATTATTATTTTTCATTTAAAGTATTATAAAAATATCTTATAGGTCGTATGGAATGTAAAATAATAATAATATCCAAAGTAATTTAACTTTTTATTTGGCACAGTTAAACAATAGTTTTAGTTATTTCCTGAAAAAAAAACCCGTACATGTTAAATGATATTACGTTTTATTTCTGGTGTAATATAGAAATCAGTGTCGATTGGCCTTTACTATTACAATCATGAATGGTTCATAATTTCAATTATTAACACACACACAATTTGTTTATATTAATTTTTTCTTCTGAAAATAGATTATATTGATTTTTCCCCCTTAAAATAAATACATGCATTATTATTTTATGTATTATGCTACAATGTTTCATAACATCATACTAATTCAAGAAACTCTTTTTTCGCAATGTCATTCGTAAATATACAAAGTCTGTATTGTTTCTAAGATACGAATGTCCGGAATAATTTATGATCTATTATTTCAAGGTCATTTTCCAAAAATTGAACCACTCTCAACTCTATCAATGCCATTTGTAAATTTCGATTTTATTCAGTACATATATCTAAGTATGCAGAAACATTACAGTTTATATATGTCACAGACAGTGATTCTCTGAAAGCAGTAGTTTCGTGCTATATACATATATTAATTTTATTGTCGCGTGGAAATTGTGAAATCTGTCATTGAAAATTTATATATTTCGCTTAAAAGAAATGATTGAAGCATACCATCTTAGGAAGGATAAAGTAGTTTGTAAATTATAAGAAAATCAAAATATTTATTGTAAATTCTGATACCAAAATTTTACCTTGCAATGTGTACTTGCTAATTCAAAATTTTTTAAAGTGAACAACGAAGCTTTGAATAAGAACCGCTTTTTCAAGGTCATTATTTATTATCTGAATTTTCATGTTAAAAAAAACGTTTCTCATACACATATCTTTACGAGGCAGATGGAAATGTAACTTCAAATAGCGTTGATTGTTTTTCTTGTATGTCCATTCATTAATATTTGGAAGAAAATAAAGAAATATGGTTATCTTCGTCATTTGAAATGTACTTATTTTTTTAACCAAAACATGTTTTTTACCAAGGTGTTACGTAGGCAGAAAAATAAAACACAGAAGTATTTCTTCGATATAATAAAATTTTTTATGAAGAATGAAACAATTAATTTACCAATGTTGTTTTATTTTTGTTTCCGTGATAATGGCTAACAAATAAATACAATGTATATAGTCTCAGATTTATAGTAAATAGTATGCATATTATTAATTACGCTTCACAAAAGTGATAAAAAATGAAATTGGACTCCCACCACTTTCATAAACATTCTTTACACAATCTCCTTTAATGACCAATTTTAAGTTGAACAAAGCATTGCCATTTCATAAGGCATTAAATATTTACTAATTATAAATAAAAACTTTACTTAAATTAAACACACAAATCATTTGATATCTGTATTTTAAACTTACTTGGGATACTTTATAGATAAATAGTTCGCCTATGAGTATAGTTTATTTTGAGTCAGTGAAATATTACAAAATACAAAATTGTTACTTAGTTTCCATTATATTTTTGTATCTACTAAAATTTTAAATCATATTTTGCTTAATTCAAAAAATAATTTTTTTAAACTCAGTTATAAATAATACGCGATTATTACATAATTTTTTTATTGATGCATTTATTAATCATAGTGAAAAATCTACTATTCCTTCAGTTCTTTCATTATTTTTTAAAATCTTTAATTTCCATTCCTATTGCTATGATTTCTTTGAGATAAGATCTTAGATATCGTTCTTATTTCAAGAACGAAGTTATAGATGTATATCTCAAAATATGTCATAGTTTAGATCATTTGGAAGTTTCTGTTTCCCTTTGCTCTCTGATACAGGATGTGCTTTCACTTCCTGTAGCAAAGGGATATTCCCATTTATCAGATCATAATGTCCTTCTACTATCATTAGCATGAAACGTGTTTTCTCAAAGTTATGTTTTCGAGATGATGGAGTTAATAAGGAAGATGGATATTAGAATGAGGTTATCAATATCGCGATATATTCTGTGAAAGACTATAAATTTTTTTTGTATAGCAAATAGCAAAATGATTAAGGTAATCATATTTTTTTGCATAATTATTTCTATTTTTACCCAATAAAGATTTTGAATTCGTTTTATAAAATTTTGTTTACGTTACTTAGAACATAATATGCAGTGTGCTTAAAAAATGTATACTACATACAATGTAGCAATACATTTTTATATATTTATTTTTGCAAAAATAACTTCCAAGGTACATATTGAGCTTTCTAATTAAATAACGTTTATTCGCTCGTTTTATTTGTATTCAAATATCTTGGAAAGAAATATTGTTTTCATGACACTGATCAAAAATTATACTTTAATTATCGTGTCACTATCGGATAGTGTTTGGATAAATGAAATTAGAAAAATAGTAATAATATTTGAATACATTTTCAAACATAGCTTTGCTCATGTAAACATGAAAAAAGTTACATTAAAATAATTACTTAATAATACAAGAAAATGGTAAAGGACATTTATAAAAAGTTTTAAAGCATTGAAGTAGGAAAGAGAACTAGGCAAATAAAAACTACATTATCCTATTTCTCTAATGTTTCTTTATATAACTGTACCAGGAGGACATCTTTTTCTTCCGAGTGGTTTATAAACTTCTTCACAGCTACTGATTGACAATTAAATTAATAAAACGAGAAATGATTGCAAGACGCCATCGACTTTTCAGGAATTCACCAATGTTATTGACTCAATATGAAAGGACATTATGACCAGAATGAGGTAATTAGGACCTCCAGCTGCAATGTGATCTCACAGTGGGGACAAGGACTTATCTGAAAAGCTTGGAGCCATTACAGAACCTCCTTTAAAGATATGCTTCTTGGTGTAATATATCATTTAAATACCAACACATATCATGAACCTTCCACCTTGGAATGCGTGGTGTTTAATGATGTTTCTGGTTGGATTACGTATTGTTTGCTTTGCCTAGACTCTTACATGCTTATCATCTGATATTAAGGAAAGACTGTACTCATCCATCAAATGGATGATGCACTTATCTGAAATAATCCAGGAAATATCTTCACGACACCACTTTCAATTTGCCTCTTTGGATTGGGAAGTTAAAGTAGCACAAAGACGCGGTACTCTGGAGTACAGTTTCTTCACTGCATAGTTCTGGCCGATAAAAGCTTACCAAGTGACACTGAAACGGTAGATATAGCAAATGTAAAGGTCACATGTCTATTAAGCTTGACAATTTTATGACTTTGGTGGACCAGACAAAAATTTTCATTGTTTGTAAATGTTTTCATCTTCAAAAAATTACTGAATGACCGTCACGAAGGAAAATAGCAATACATTGATTGATTGAACTATTACAATATTCCTGCCATCTCTTATTCACTTCTTTAAAAGCAAGAAAAACACAATATCATTAAAATTAATATTTTCATTACCATTCCATAATAACTTTTAAATGTATATCTTCAAATCTTTCAGATTGATATATCTTCACAAATTTACTAATTAGCATATGTCCGAAAAGCTACTCACGTTTAGCTATAACATATGATATATGAATGCAATTATCTACTTTGGAAGCGGTATTAAGCTACACAAATGCAAATATACTATCAAAAAATTAATTTTATAATGCTTACTGAATATATACTGAATTCAGTTTACATTATCGTAAATAAGGAACATATCCTGTAATGGAAGAAACCTAAGTGTTTAATTTACAACCTAAAAATATTAGTATGTTATACATTTTCAAGAAGCTTTAATATTGTCTAAGTATAAGTAGATATTTATCACATTTTTCACCGAGCGTTTCTTATTTGCGTTCTATGCATCAGCACAATAATATGCGAGATAGTCTTAAATGTACACATTTCCTATCACAATTTTTAAAAATGGTCATTATTGATGTATTTTGAAGAACATTTCAGTCTCAATTTATAACGATTGCTGTCACAGAGAGACTCTAGAATTGAAACACACATTCACACAGATATATATATATGTGTGTGTGTGTGTGTGTGCATGCGGGGTATCTAACGATTTTTTCACTCTGAACACCGAGAATGTGAGGATTAATTTTGCTCTTTGAAATATTTTTTAATTCTAAATTTAATAATTAATTCAAAATTACTTCTGATTTTACTTAACATAAATAAATGTAGGAGTTCTAGATTTAACATGATAATTTAATATATTTTTATTTATTCCTCCCATTCTTACTTGTAAAGTTACTGTTTCGCGAACATCTATTTTCTGTTGATGGGGGAGGTGCCTGATCTTTTCTAGTGCATATGTTTTAACACATTTATTTGATATAGTACATTTTTGGTGTGATGTTTATATTCAAAATGGTGTCCAAGAAAAATATAACTTTTTTTAAATTTCATTTCTTGCATCGACAAGCATTAGTTTTTACCTTCGGTGTAATTGGTATGCAGTATTACTGTTCTTGTATGGTCTTTAAGGTCTCCTCAGCGTTAAATGGAATATTGAGCTTTCTGATAGCTGATCCAATGATTGACTTCGTTTGAAGATTCGGTATCTCATTGAATAACTTCGGTACTAGTGAGGGATGAC
Source organism: Nephila pilipes (assembly GCA_019974015.1). Taxonomy (NCBI): domain Eukaryota; kingdom Metazoa; phylum Arthropoda; class Arachnida; order Araneae; family Nephilidae; genus Nephila; species Nephila pilipes. The sequence continues at coordinate 95,072 of BMAW01079938.1, read as the reverse complement.
ATTATTTCTTGAATATTTATATTGGGTCCTGATATTGACAACTTCCGTTTAAATTTCATCAGCTGTATTGATGTCAATTAGTAGCAGGTTACGCACGGAGTAGCTGCAATCACACTAGAACCACTGGTCGTATAAATTCCAGAAACTCTGATCACGTAGATAGGTTATCTTTCAGATTGTGAATTATTTTGATTTTTTTTTTCTTTTATTTTTCGGGAGCTCTGAAACTGCACTTTAATGACATGATCCTCCATCAAATATTTGATGATGTAGCATTTGATGGATACTTCATCAATCTTGATTCTCAAGACGATCTTTTTTTATTTTGTAGTAATAATCAATATGCGTCTCTTATGGCATTTTGATTGTTCTTCCGTATTGAAGATGAATCTCAGCATTACTGACTAGAGTTCTATATTCGTTCACTAGGTGTTTCATCAAATAGTTGAAAGTTCAGAACTTGGGCTGAGATTTGGTGAAATGTTGGACTACTCCACTGGCCAACTTCCATAAAAAATGTGTTATTGTTCCTTTGTGTTTGCAGCACATCGGCTATTTTTGAAAATTGTTACAGATATTTCAAAATTGGTATTTTCGTATTATAGTTTAAAAAATGAATAACGTCAAAGCATGCATCGCGTTTGATGACATTAGGGAAAATTTTCCAGTTTCGGAAATTCTCTTTCAAAATCATATTGTTTTCTATATCTTCTTCCTTTATTGTGTCTGAAGTTTTGTTTTCATATTAATTCGTTTACCTTAAATTTAATCAAAACAGTTTCAGCAAAAGAGCTTGTCCTTCTTTTTCACGAACAGCCATGTTATTTACTGGCAAATCTGCCTCAGACAAAGAAATCCGTTTTATTCGGATGCGATAAAATTTTTCTACCACACTGAAGGGAATATGGCGTTTTCTTGGTGGTGTAAGATACCATTTTCTTGTGAGAAAGTTTAAGATTTAAAAAAAAAATTGAATCCATCTGCAGGTATATCAATTATACCGTCTTCAATGTGTAATGTTTCGGAAGAATCATGCATCCTTTCAAATGTTAGTTTTTATTTGTTCATAATAAGATCAGGAAGCCTATAAAATAGGTCCACTCAGAAAGTATAAATTGAAATAGATTCACTTAATTTTGGTTTTAGTTACATTGTTATTTAAATTCTTGATAATTGGGTATCTTTAGTTTAGCTTAGGGTTAGAGAACAGGGGATGAAATATTTCGGTCTATTACCGTTAAAAGAAATGATAATAGGCTGGATGATCTTCGCCTGTAAGCTTTAACTATTATACTTTATACGTGAATCTGTAAGGCCAGAAAATAAAGATTAAGTTATAATTTAATAATCCTTATACTTACATACACACGCATATGCATATATATATCCTATTAATGATAAATTTTAATATTATATGCTCAAAATTACATATTGCACAAAATCATACTAAAAATTCAAGATTATTGCTTTTAAAGACAAATTTAGAAAAAAAAATATTGATACAAAAAAAAACTACAAATACCATAGTATTACTTGAAAACATCACTAAATTTTAAAAGTAACCAAATTAATAAAGTTAAAAATATTATTTCAAACTTAAAAGAATGAAATAATACAATTAAATAAGCCAAAAATTTACTAAAATACGAATTATACAAAAAAATTTTAAATCAAGTAATACATAAGCCATTAATAAAAATTTACAACCAAATTAGCTATAAAGCTAACCAAAAGCATAGCAAGTCTTAATACAAAAATAAATTAAGAAAAAAATAGATAATGTAACTTAAATACTGTCCCTTACTTTGGAATAGGAAAATTGTGTTTATATTAATTTCATGGATATTAAACCATCACAATACATTTATATATATATATATATATATATATATATATATATATATATATATATCAATTGTCCCACTATGTTACAGCAGCTCAACATTCAAAACAGATTTGTAGGTAAGATCTCGTAGTGTAAGCAAGCAGAAATGCGTGTCCGTCTTTTTCTTTAATTTTTCATCATTCAATAAACTATTTTTCCTCCTAAAATGAGCTTGGTTTTTTGCAACATACCGATGCTAACCTCCACAATTGGAGCTCGGGCTCGGCAAATGATCAGCATTTAAAAATGAATTAAAATTTAAAATGCGATCTTAAAAGTACTACGCAAACAGGCTAAAGATTGGCCACCGCCAAAAATTATATGGACGTTCGCTCTCTTCAATAAGTACAGATGGTATATGGGATTGAGAATTGATTACTTATTAGTACTGACGGTACTAAAAATTGAGAACTCGTGAGTATTTTTAGTGCAGATGGTACTTACATTACCACCAAGTAACGAAAATTGATATACAGGGGGTGGACAAAAATATGGAAACACCTTGTAAAATGCATGTTTGAAAAGAAAGATTGATTTTAATGAAATATGTAGGTGGCGCTGGCGTTTTTGACTACTAACGCCACCTATACAACTTCGTAAATGTGCTAAACAGTTCAGTTGTTGTCGGAGTACTGTTATGTGAGGTTGTCATTGCATTATGTCAGAGTTAACAAACTTCGAACGTGGGCAAATTGTTGGAGCACGTATGGTAGGTGCTTCCGTAAGCAAGATAGCCGAGGTGTTTAGTGTTTCAAGAGGTACTGTATCGAAGATTTATTCCGCATATTTGAAAAGCGGAAAAACATCATCTGCTAAATCACAGTGTGGACGAAAGTGTGTGCTGAGTGATCGTGACAGACGATCATTAAGGGCAATTGTGACGAAAAATAAGAAGACCACAGCTGCAAAAGTTACTGCTGAAATGAATGTTGTGTTACAGAACCCTGTGTGTACCAAAACAATTAGAAGGGAGCTTCATAAACAGGGAATTTCTGGCCGTGCTGCAAATGAGAAGCCACTCATCAGTGATGCTAATGCTCGTAACAGGAAAAGGTGGTGTTTAAGTCATAAAGTCTGTACTATAGGGCAGTGGAAGCGTGTAATATGGTCTGACGAGTCTTCTTTCACATTGTTTCCCACTTCTGGCCGAGTTTACGTCTGGAGAACGCCATCTCAAGCCTATAATACAGACTGCTTGTTGCCAAGAGTGAAACATGGCGGGGGTTCTGTTATGGTTTGGGCAGCCATATCGTGGTTCTCTGCTGGCCCCATGATAACTGTGTCAGGGCACATGACTGCCAAGACTTATGTGAACATTTTGGCAGATCAAGTTCATCCCATGGTACAAACTTTGTTCCCCGATGGTGATGGTGTCTTCCAAGACGACAAAGCCCCTGTTCACACAGCTCACATTGTCCAGGACTGGTTTTCTGAGCACGAGGAGGATTTGTCCCATCTCCCCTGGCCACCACAGTCACCAGACCTGAATATTATCGAACCTTTGTGGTCTACATTGGAACGGAAAGTGCGTTCTCGTTATCCACCGCCAACATCGTTATCTGAACTTGCCACCGTTTTGCAGGAAGAATGGTATAATATTCCCTTGGCACACATACAGGAACTGTATTTATCCATTCCGAGAAGACTGCAAGCTGTTTTGGATGCCAACGGGTTTCCTACACCATATTAAGCAAAGAAACATGTTTTTTAAAAGGTGTTTCCATATTTTTGTCCAACCCCTGTATGTTGTAGTGCCACCATTCCGGTTGTGATAGTTCATGAAAATTCAACTCTAAAAGAGTAATAACAGACGGTTATTACATGCCTGTGTTTTGTGGTGACTACCCTGTTGGATATACCCCTGCTGAAAAGAGGGGTAAGTATCTTCTTTCTTTACTTTTCAATTTATATATGCAAATAAGTTTTATTCAGATCGAACACTCGAACTGTATAAAGGTGACGCCCCTTAATGATTTTTCGGTTGTGTTAGGAAATATTAGACCCATTAAGTTGTTAAGTAGTATATTATTTAACGATACATTTGATCGTAATACAAGAAACAAATTGAGAAGTTTATCCCATTCAATATTGAAGATCGCTAGAAATTAATAATCGATTCTTTTTCTCTAAATGATTTGTATTAAATGCGTTAGGTCTAGATACTAACGGCAATAAATAAGATTTCCTTAATAGACTTTTACAATCTTTATCGAATCTAAATAAATTGTAAGCTATAAAGTCTATTTCGTTAAACAGTGACTCTGAAATTTCTGATAACGAAACAGTCTTTCTGTAAAGTCTCCGACACTGAATCATAACTACAAGTCAACTTATACTTTCAACCCTCCCTCTATTTTGCTTTGAAAGGTCTTGGAAATTCTCATCGAAAGTTTACTGATTTTGATACATATGATATGAAATGTTTTATTCAAGATTGGGAAGAATCATTTATTTTTTTCCCATCTTTGAATGTACAGCAAAAAATAATATTCGCTGAAATTTTAATTGAATGTCAGGCAAAGAGTTTTTTATATTCGTAATGTAATTTTATCACATGACTTTCGCCAAAAACACTTTATTAAAATTATTCCGCCTTTAGTTAAATTCTACTGAAATTCATAGACATTTAAACAGACGTAATTTACGTGAAAACTAATCCCTTTTCGAATATTTTATAGTAATTAGGGAACCCGCAAGTAATTCCTGAGAAAATATTGACGACCCTTCATTATTTGAATCTTGTCTAAAGGACATACATGATTACCCATTAAATAAAGCTATTTTATACGGTGCTAAATCTATTTCAGAATTTAAAGAAAAGCTTTGCACTCATGAAAAAATAATCAGTGATAAAAATAAAAAGCCTTTTCCACGAACGAATTCTCAATTCATTCAAGGACGCTGCATGAACTCAAAACATACTTTCATAGGTCTGTAGTTCAAAATGATAATGCATATAATAAACAAAGTACTTGTTTTAATTGTAATATGTCTGAACATATTTCTCGTTTCCGTCCCGACAAACATAAAGGTTTAAAATGTAGTGTTTGTAAAAATGTTGGCCATATTTCCGGAAAGTATACCAATAAACCTATTCCAAATCAAACTGATATCGATCTGGCAAGTATAAATCATTTACCTTTTTTGATATATGAACCTGTTACTATCAATGATAATTCATTTACTTCATTGGTTGATACTGGTTATCAGAAAACGATTCTGACAAAAAATACATAAAAAAAAATAGTTCACCAATTTTAACACTTACAGCGTTTGGTAATGGACACATTACACCAATCAGTAGCAGTATGTAAGAGCTTACCATAGATAATCAGAAATTTATCGCCAACTTTGCTAATAATAAAACTATAAGATCAGATGCCATTATTAGCATGGGTATTTTAACACAGACCGAAATAAAAATCAATTCAGATGGTATCAGAGTAACAAAAATTTCGCATTCTAAAATGGAAAATGTAGAATAATTTTCGATCTCTAAAATTTCAACAATTGATAAATTGAAATTTCGAATCGGATCAAATGTTACTACAACTCACCGAAATATTCTTCATAATTTGGTTTCAAACTATAAGTCAATGAAAACCAAAACTATTGACATTCAAATGTCTATTAATTAAAAAAATGAAACTCCAATAACACGTAAACCATGGCGATTACATTTTGTTGAAAGAAAAATTGTAGACAACCAAGTGATGAAATGTTTGGCTGATGGTATTGTTGAGCCACATTCTTCTGATTTTTCTTGCCAAGTAGTTGTTGTCACGAAAAAAGACGGACGCCTGAGAGTTTCTATTGATCATAGACAACTTAATAAAAACATTGTAAATGATAAACTATCCGTTACCTTTAATACATGATCTACTTGATAACCTTCTAGATGAAAATACGTCCAGTATAATTGATCTACGTTACGCCTGTTTTCATTTAGGAATAGAACCAAATAGCCGACGATATACATCATTTGTGACAAATAATGGACAATTTCAGTTTTAAGGGCTCCTTTTGGTCTTTGCATATCACCAACAGTGTTTCAGCGGTACATACACACAATATTTAAAGATTTAATTATTGATAGTCATGTTTTAATTTACTTGGATGATGACATTATAAAATATAAAAATACATAATAAAGTCTCGAAAGACTCACATCAGTGTTTTCAATCGCTTCCTCTTACGGATTAGACATAAATTTTCAAAAAGGCAAGTTTTTAAGTAAAGAAATAGAATTTCTTGGGTATGTTATTAAAAATGGTAAATTGTGCCTGTAACCGCAAAACCTCACAACTGTTATTGATATCCCTAAACCGAAATGACAAAAAGTCTTACAATCTTTTCTCGATATTTTCTGAATATCCTTTTAAATTTTTCCATCATTGCGCATCCTTTAACAGAACTTCTAAAGAAAAATTGTGAATTTAAATTTTCTGATAGAGAAACGCAATCAACCAATTGTCTCAAACAATGTTTATCTTCCCCACCTGTTTTGAACATTTACAATCAGAACGTTGATACCAAAATTCATTGTTATGCTAGTATTCATTGTTATGGATGTAGTTTACTCCAAAATTTAATGACCAATTATGCACTTCATCCAATATTTTATATGAGTAAGAAAATAACAGGAATCGAAACAAAATATAGCATCTATAAACTTGAAGCTTTAGCTATTGTTCAAGCATTAAGATAGGTTAGAGTTTACTTGTTAGGCAAAAATTTCAAAATAGTTACTGATTGCAGCGATTTCGCAATGACACTAAAGAAAAAAATATTTGTGCAATCGGATAGCGCGATGGGCATTCCAACTACAAAATTTTGATTATGAAATGGAACATCGCTCAGATTCAAATATAATTTACGTAGACCCGTTAACTTGATACCCAGTTATGGTTGTACAAGACAGTCTCGTTGATAGAATCAAAACGGCTCAAGAACAAGACACTGATATGCAAGCTATTAGAGAAATCTTTAAAATCAAACTTTACAATGATTACCTTCTGGAATCCGATAAACTGTATAAATTTGTTGACGGTGTAGAACTACTCGTTGTCCAAAAAATTTGCAGAACGACATTATACGTTTCAGTGTGAAAACTATACTTCTAAAAGAACAGAAGTGGCAGTCAAGCATCAATTCTACATCCCTAAATTTAAAGAAAATATGGACTGTTTCATTCAAAATTGTGTTCCATGCATTTTGGTTAATCACAAACGTGGCAAACATATGATCTACTACACCTTATCCAAAAAGACACCATTCCTCTACACACATATCATATTGACCAATTAGGCCCATTCCCTACCAAAAACATTAATTATAAACATATTTTTGCCTCCATTGCCTCCTTCACAAAATTAGAATGGCTTTATCCAACGAAATCAACAGAGGCAGCAGAAGTTATTGCTAAATTAGAAAATCAAAAATACGTATTTGGCAATCCATCTCGAATTATTTCTGATCGTAGTACCATATTCACTTCTCAACAATTTCAACATTATTGCAGTACTGAAAAAATCGAAAATTTCCTAATTACCACTGGTGTACCTAGATCAAATAGATAAGAAGAGTGTTTAAATTATACAATTTAAAACAGTTATTTCCAAATTTTCCATACACAATCCAGAAAATTCCACGTCAAAGAAATCCAGAAGATTATATATTTCACGTTCGAGCAAAGTGTTCAAAAAAACACCCTTCGAATTGCTGCTCGGTACTAAAATGAAGACTCCATAAGATCTGAATATCTCAAATTTACTTAATGAAGAAAATCAAACTGACTGAAAATCAACAACCGTGACGAGATAAGTAACAATCTAAACAACAAATCCTGAAAATTTAAAATGAGAACAGAAGAAAGTACAGTCTTCGGCGAAAATGAGCAACTACTTTCAAGCTTTATGATCTTATCGTTGTCAAAGATACTCAAAAGTATCCAGAACTCAAACTAAAACTCAGATACTTAGATCGATACAAGATAACGAAAATCAAACCGAATGACGCTTACGATGCTCAAAAGTGTGGCTTTTTTGAAGGACCAGCGAAAACTAATACTTGTGCTGAATATCTCAAGCAATGGACTAATGACACTATTACCTGACAAAATAACATTTTCGTGCGAACTTTCAAAATGCATTATTATTTTATTTCCAAAAACTCTTTTTTGTCTCATAGAGGGAATTTCATTTTTTTTTCCTTATTTTGTGTTTTTTCTGTGTATTAATTTCTTATCTCAATTTTTCAGAAATTTGAAGTAGCTTAAATTTTTTGAATTTTCCTAATAATTAATATTTAACCATATATTAATCAACTTTTTTGTGAGTATGTTCGAACTTCAATTGTGTTATTATTTTCTTATTATATATGCATATATTATTGTTTTACTTATACATTTACTGGCTCATCTGAGATCAGGTGATATTGTCGGATGGCTGATTATGGGAATTGTTCAGCTGTGCTACAGCAGCGCCAAATTCAACGCAGATTAGTATGTTAGATCAAGAAATGTAATTACACAGAAATGCGTGTCCGTCTTTTCATTAATTTTTCATCATTTAATAAACTATTTTACCTCCTAAAATGAGAGTGGTTATTTACAACAGACCGATGCCAACATTCGTATATATAAGTGTGTGTGTTCTCAGTAACTACGTTATCATTAACTTAAGCCCCTAGAATAATCACAATCCCAGCAAAGTACTGAACTTCAAATTAGGAAAAAGAATAAAAGAAGCTCAAGTACACAGAAATTATAGTAAATAAATTTAAACTTTAAATAAGCTTTATCTATAAATACGAACTTAAAACATTTTTTGAACTAAAAGTTGTAATTTTCACATTAAATTGGTTGTGCATTTATCATTCTAATGCATGACTTAAAATTCTTCATTGTAACCACCAAATTATTGAGTAATTGTACAAAATTAATTAATTTGCAAAAATATTTTTTTTTATTTAATACCCACTACCATGGATTATTTTAAACTCAATGTTTTCAAGTATAGATATATATTATATATGTATATTTAAAAAATACTATTATAAACAAATATTTTATTGAAATGATCTATTATTATTAAAATTGTAAAAAAAATATACCATATATATAAGAATAAAAAAAGATAAAAGCAAAATTTTATTTCCTAAATCAGTTTCGAATATCATTGAAACACAAAATAATTTATGCTTAGTAACATTTTACAACAATTCTTAACTCAGAGAATATTTTTATGTATATGTAACAAAATTTTATTGGATACGGGGAAATGCACGGATAATTTTTTCACCTTTGCAGTTTTTCTGTTAAAAATTCACTGGTTTTATTGTGTTTTTCAAGATTCGTTGACATTGACCATCAAATGTCACTCCCTTCACTTTTCATCTCTTTTTTTACGGAAGTATGCTCTTATCTCTTGGCAACAAGAGTTATAAATTATTCAGTGGCCAATGCATATTGATGAATATAATTCTACGCCATAAAAACTTGAAGTTTCTGAGACAGAAAGAGATTATTAAAAGTATTTTATTAAATATCTTGATATGCTTCGCTACTTTTGTGTTCTCATTGTCTGCCAATCTTTTCAAAGCTTTTAATAAAAATTATAGCTTTGTTAATTACGTATAACCAGGAAAATGTTTATCAGGATAAAATAATTGAAAAATGGAAGCAATCAAAATGACCATTAAAAAAATCTTTAAAATTCTACAGAAAATGTCACTGAAATGTTGATTGCTTATTCATTTATTCACATAATTATGAATTCATCCTTGATATTTAAGCATTACACGATAAGGATATGTCTGAAGAAAGAAAGTTATATATATATATATATATATATGAAGCTAAAGATCAATATCTTATACTTTGTAAGGGTGCTTGGTCGGAAGGAAGACTCGACATTTCTAAAACACTTAATTTATTTACTGCTCAGCTAGAAGTTAGTGACAAGATCGCGGATAGACCCATTACAACTTCACTTATAAATACTTAGAAAATATTTGATTCTGAAGAAGATGAGATAAAATATGTCCATTTTTAACGTAAATTTAGAATGAAATATGATTATGCAACGACGTACTTTGAAAAATAATAGAGTTTAATTTATTTCTATTTATCCCTATTTTATGAATCCTTATTTATACGTCCTCTTTAATTGAAAAGTTTCAGATGTAGTTTGTTATTTATATGAAAATGATAAATAAAATTATTATTTTAATTTAAATCTATATCGTTAATTTTTTAATTTGGTTATTGAGAACATTATTCTTCTTTCAGATATATGTTGCTTTGATCACTTTTTACATTTTTTCTGACATTCATAAATATATCATGATTCTTAATTTTAAAAGCCTATTACCAAATGAGCTTTGTAATGTGTATTTCGCTTGAGTAATTCTTCAATATTTACCCTTTTGGAATAAAATATAGCTTGACATAAAGAGAACGTAGGTGTCTCAAATTATTCCAGATTCTTACAGAATAACCATTTAGAGACTAGAATAAGTTATTGTAACAAGCACCATTGAAAACATTTTATTGAATTAATACAAATTTTGTCAAAAAGATATTATAAAAATATAAGCAAAAGTTAAGACTTGCCACAAAGCATGGTAACTCTTACACACACACACACACACACACACACACACACACATACACACACACACACACTTATATAACTTCAGAATATAACTTTATCTTAGAAAATAGACTATTATTTTGATAATATAGCACGTAGGAAGGTAAGTTATAGTTCGAATTCTGAACTCTAAATTTTTCTTTAAATGTCATTTGTAATTTTCACTTAATGGCAATATGAATAATCTTGCATATGAAAATCTAGGTAAAAATACAATCTATAGAAAATGTTCAAAATGAAATCTCAGAAAAATTTATTATTCTATGCAAAAGCACTTAAACAGGTTCTATATAAAATTTTAGGTTCATTGATAACTAAAATTCATTTGTTCGTTGATGCATTTTTTGAGCCTTTCTAGACACAAGCATTCATGATCAAGTAATATGTGAAAACAGGTCTAACTTAATTTTGAAATAAAATAGAAAGAAAATTGAAGCCTATTCTTAAAATTAGAGATGGAATTTTACTTTTTGACCCTAAATAAAAAGCAACATTATGACAAAAATTTGTTTCTAAATGATGTACTGTCTGTTTTATCATTTCAAGCCTACCGTACTGTGCATGAAATCACATTTTTAAGTATAAATATTGAATAAAGATGAGAATGTTTTATAAAGTTCAATAAGCTAAGAGTTGAACTTTATTATTTTGAGTTTATTTTGATTAATAATACTGAAACTGAAATGCATTTTCGAAAGTCAAACTCCATATATAGGATTTCAAAATGAGTTTTCAATTTATCTTTATTCTTCAAGTTTCATAAATTTTATAAAATTAAATGAAAGAAATATCATTTTCCCACATATTTAACCATTTTATGTTAGTAAAATTGACAAAAGGGAATCCAAATATATAAATTAAACCAAAATGATATTAACTAAACCTGAATTTTATTTCCCTATTACTAGAAGCTTCGATAACTAAAAATTATGTTATGAAATAAAACATAATTGTTTAAAAATGAATTCGGATTTTAATGCAAATGTAATTACTTAATAACACACTTTGAAGAGCATCTCTTAATACTTTCAGATACTAGAGGAATTCGACTATTTTTAAAACTATTTTTCAGAAATTTAGAGATAATAAGAACAACTAAAGTATGATACAAATTATAAATATCATAATTTAATAATTAAGAATGTATACAAAGATAAAATTAACTGCACACTTTTTAGTATTCTATGCATATGATTTTTTGAAATAATTTGAAGTAAAGACATAAAATGAACGTTAAAACGTATTTACATTCTAGATACAAATTCAAATATGAAGCTTTCAAAAAAAGAAAGGAAGTATCTATCTTGTGAAAAGCATATAGAACGAAAATTACTAAAAACAAAAGAAAAAAAAACGTGGTATATCTCGATTCTATAGATTATTCAGAGAAAAATGTACTTAACTATTTAAAATGAACACAACGCATTTACAATGTTTAAAAAATAATTCAGTTAAATTAATGGGAATTGTTTACTTTTAAACATAATATACAAATAGAGTTAATCTAAATAAATGTTCTTCGTTTACTGATGCAAATGATTTATTCCACTTGACGTAACATTACATTCACATAGATTGTTTTGTTTTTCAAGAAAAATATCATTATTTATTTTATATTTTTATCAAATACTGAACAAGAAAATTAAGTAAAACATCAAATTATAGCTTTCTTTTTTTTCATAAGTAGCAAAAAAATTCTTCGTGCTTTTTAATTATATATATTTAGTTTTTCGTTTATTCAAATTAGCGTAACTTATACCAAGCTCTAATTTTAAACACATTCTTTAATGAAACCTAAAGAAGAAGAATATTATCAAAGGTTTTTATGCTTACAAATACCTTGAAATCACCAGTAAAAGTAGTTAAAAGCAAACAACATTTTCGGCATTACTCTTTCTTTAACACTGAAGCTCATGCAATTTTTTCACATAAATTTAATGCAAACAATTGTTAAAATAGTTGAATTTTTAATGAAAAATATTTAGTCTTAAGCTCACATCACTTTATCAATTTTTTCCTTCTTTTATTTAAATACATTACATAATCGCATCAGGAATGAAAAAAAAAAGTAATAAAAAATGCTTTATATTATCAAAGAAAAAGATGCCCTCTTTTCATTCCTGTTCGTAATTACAGAAAGGAATTACACTAGTATCACACAAAGATTAAAAATGGGAAGAAAAAAAGATTTAAAAATATGCATACACTGCCATCACTGGAGAACTAGCGGAAACTTCAAAAGAAGATTTATCGCAAACCAGGTGCTGCGGTAATTTGTTCTGCATATACAACAACGAAGAGGAACTCATGAAAAGAAGAAATGATGACTTTGTAGTGTTAACGCATTGCGTGTGAACCAGATGAAGGAGAAATTCGACTGCGCCATTAATTATAGAATGAAAAAAATAACTGCTTTCCGTGCTCTCAATCCTATGTTTCACGCCTCATTTTTCAAAGTGTTCCTATATTTATTAGAAAATTCTCTGGACATTTTGGCAGTCTAGAGGGACGAAAGAGAGTAATCAAAAGTGTAAGACGCAGTATTTCATGTTTTATCCAAAAACAAATGCAAATGAACTTGGAGGAGAAGTTAAGCAATTCTAATGATCTAGCAATTATCGTTCCACTTTTATTTAGCTCGGGTTTGAGATTTTCTCCATTTGAAGTTTTTGAAGATTTTTCCTTTCGCTCGAGATAATGTAATGGAACGCGATCACTCAGTTCGGTATCATTTATTTTTCGAGCGAATTTATTCTGGTTAGAGTGAAATTTGTTTGATTATTTAGTTAAACGGAAATGGGTTTATTTATGCAAAATACGATTCATCATTAAAATGCATAACATTAACTTCTGTAAAGCATAAAATATAAAGAAAGGAAAATTTATGTTAATATCAAAGTGTATTATAAATACATTACTTAAGTACACATCTCACACATGAAGAGTTTCATAAACTTAATCTGCGAATTATTTTAATTCTTGTATTTAACAGAGTGATATATTATTTGATTATAATTTTTCAGTTCATTGTTTTATTCATTGGCAAAACGTGTTCGATAAAAATGAATACATTAAAATTAATAATTTAAATCCGATCATATATGTTTTTAATATTTTCTTCAATGTTCCTAAATTTCACAAAATACCTTCAAAAATAAGAAAACTGCTGTTAAGTATGAAGTAGCACTTTAAAAAGAAATTAATTTTAGGTAGAAATTAAAATGAAACCTTATATTGATTAACTGATAATTCATTGACGTCGTACTTAAAAGCAACATGATAACTATTAGTGAATAACCTCGTCAAGTGAATGAACTCGTCTTGAGCCTCAGTCAAGTGACGAGGACAATACCTGAGCTGGCACCTCCCTGTCCAAACTTCCGTACCACTATTTGGAAGAAGCTGGTACTATGAATTGAACTAATGAGCATCAGCATCACTACATGGTGTGTCTTCACTGGTACAAGAATTCGAAACCACTGTTCAAACGACACAAAACCAGCCTTAAGTTCACAACTATTGTGTTTAGGTTGCTGCGACCATTTTAATTATCACAATCAAACATGCATTTTAATAAACATTAACATATTAGATTTAATTCATTGTTTCTCACGAAAGAGAGAAAGAGAGAGAGAAATAAACCTCCAGTTTGACAATTTAATTTTATATCAATTACACTACAATAGCAAAAAAAATAGAAATATAAAAAGCAATAAATTAAGATTTTATAATCCAATTTACAAACTAATCTGAAACAAAAAAAAAGAATGTAGTCATTAAGATTCTAAGATGATGGAGAAAATCATTTTAAACAGTAACAAAACGCTTCTTATACGTTTACAAGTTATTTTTCTGTCAAATAATAATAACATACATATTGAAATTTGTTCTACTTCACATTCTCAACGAGTAATAATAATATGTTATTATTGCAGACTTTCGTGAAAATACTTTTACTTAATGCAAGAAAATTGTCTTTTTTGAAGAGTCTAACAATAAAGGAACAAATAGAGATTCTTCGAAATTCTCACATCAAACTTTAAATTTTGATATTATAAAGACATGAAATTGAATTATACCAATATAACACTCATACAAATGAGCAAAAAATGTAAAATTAACAATAATTTACCAATGATTACAGAACGTTGTATTCTACACAAGCAATGAGATACAAAATATTGTATTGTTCTCAAGCACGAAATTTCACTCACGTATTGTACTCAAGCTCTTCCGATGTAATTATTGATTTATTTCATAATTTTCTTATAACGAGTTAATACATCTATTTTAAAAAGGTAAATTTAGTTCTGTTAATGATTAAAAGTAACGAATTAAAATTGAGGCATCAACACTGATAGTTTTCCTTGTGAAAATATACTTTAAAATTTTAATGTATTCTAGGCAATGCAGTGAATAATCATAAACATTATATTGAAATTAAAATAAAAATAAAAATATCCTTTCTTTCATTGCAAATGAAAAATAGAACGTTTTCCTGAAAATCTATAATCTATATGCATTAGAAAGTATTGAGCTGGTCCATTGCATTATATATATATATATATATATATATATATATCTATCTGAAGGTCTTATTTGGCTTTTTAATCCCTGTTAAAATTGATTTAATAACATAAATTTAACATGTACTAATCATTTGCTAAAATATTGTATTCAGACAAAATAAAAGACAGTAATATTTACTTACATTGACAATTTTTGGAAATACATCAAGTATTCATAATATTTGCATCGATATTTTGCTTTAAAAGCGATCATTTCAACATAATTAAATTAATATCATGTCCTAAAATTCAAATTAACATCCAGAAAAATTCATAATTAGTTAATTCATTATTACGAGATGAAAACTTAAGTTTCATTAGTAATTTTAACATAGAAAAAAATTTATTTAAAGGGTATCGAAAAATTTAAGATCTTTATTAAAATAAAGACAGTAACAAAAGCATTGTGTAGTCTGCATTAAAACATGCTTTTTTACATTTTTTGAGTACTGCTTTTAGTGGAAAGTGTACTTTTTTAATATTTTTAATCTAAATAATAAAGAAACCCTTTCATTACTAATTTATTTTTTATCTTACCCTAGTATAATGAAGCATCATTAAAATTTGTTCAAATTCAGGTATTCATTAGTTTTAAAACTGCAGTTTTAAAATGAAACATTTAATTTATAAATGTATGTTTAATATTATTAAGTACATTAATAAAAAAATTATTCTGAAAGTCATTTAAACCAAAATATGGTTTCATGTAAAACGAGTAGTTGTTTAAAATGTAAAATATTCTCAAAGGTAGTAAAATTCTTTTCCAATTGCTACCAAAAGGTTTCGATTTCTTCCATCTTATCTAAACATTTTACTCACATGATTCCATTTAGTATGTGAAATTTTCCTAGATTTTTCTTTTATGATAGAACTTATGTGCTCTTTTACTATCATACCTTTTTATAGCAGTTCATTTCAACAAAATTTATTTTCTCTCTTTATTTATCATTCGTATACATTCATTCTACTTTTAGGCTAAGTATAGAAGATTTAGTGTAACGACATTTGATGCGATATTTTAGGGAATATAACAGTTACTGTCTTCTGTGATGCGCCCAGAGGAAGTTCTATACGTTCAAGTGTTTTAAAGATACAGTTTGACTTGCAGTTTTTCATCAACGATTGAATAGAAATAACCTTGAATCTCATTTATGTTAAAATAATTCAGCTCATTCATTTAAAAAAACTATTGTAAAGTTACTTTTCTTATTATCTGAATACTATAAAGACGTGCAATTTTCCTAATTGAAATAGTTTAACCATATTTATAAAACCTTATATTACATAATGCACATGTTTCATTAACTGTTCTAAAAAAATATATCAGATATATGATTAATCATTATAAATTCATTAAAGATAAAATAATACATGATTAAATATCTTTCTTTAATTCCTTCTCATATATTTCAAAAAAAAAGTATACCTCTTATTTTAAAATTACTAATCAAAGAATCAGATATTAAATTTAAATGTTTCATTAGAATGCAAGTACTTTACTCAATCTTATTTGATGTTATTTTTTTCATTATTTTTTTTTAAATCAGTCTTATTTTCCCTAAAGGTCTCTCTCAGTTGTTTCTTGTTACCACTGTGTACGTTAATATATTCCACTATTAAATAAACCTTATCAACTCACCCTGAACCGAGTTTAGAGAAAGAATTCGTTAATTCTTCTTCTACTTTAAATTCAACTATATGAATATAAGTACTGAAACAAGTTTCGTACTTTAACAATAGTTAGAATTAGTACAAAAAAAGTTCGAAATAACATTGTATTTTCAAACCACAAGCCGCACTCCACACAGTGAATTCATGTTTATCTATCATGATGAAAAAGAGGAATGAAATAGACAGAATGAATGCTTCAGATAGAAATGATCTTCAGCTGTTAAAAATAATTTGATGGTTGGAAAGTTGATTCCATAGATCTAAATAATGTCAATTATTTCCAACACAAGTTGACAAATGTTTTCAAAACCCTTAAAATGATTTAAATCAATGTTGGACTAGATGTATTTTCTCCTTTTCTGGTATATTTAAACTTTCAACATTTGGCAAAATATTAACAAAGTCCTAAACATCGAAACCAAATAAAAAACTAAGTCACATTTTGTTAGTACTTTTCATATCACTGCATTGCACAACCGCCCCGTTACGTATTTGCATGAAAAGTTCCATTGACAGCTATTATATGCGACACCTTAATTTACAAAATCAAGCAAACGCTGATGCACAGCAAAACACTTACCTGGACTTACAGCATGAAATTGTTTACAGTGGGAACTCACTATAATGTCTTTAATTACGACCATTTGCTCATTGGCATTGCTATTCATAAAATGTAGTCACCTGAACTTTTCTATTCTATAATCAGCATAAAGCTAAGTATTTTGCTATTCTTATAAATTTCTATGATCTACAATACTCCCTGAAACGAGCGGCAAAACTTTTGCGACTTTGCTTATGCTTCATGTTAATGGATAATAATCATGTAGATAAAGAATAGAATAAAGCAATGAGAAACAATGATTATGCAATAATTTTTAGAGCTGTAAGCACCATTACCTTGCCTAGTAACAGATGCAAATTAACGTGCTACAAATAACTTTTTCGTAAATATTCGCAATGATCTATAATCATTTTAGCCAAATAATTGTTTCTGAAAACATAACTTCTATTCCATTTTACTACTTTAATACTTATAGCTGTCCAATTGTACAGAAACGTTACACAAAATTAATTCTTTGTGCAATTTTGCATATCTAATCTAAGAAATGTTTAGATGGCCAGAAAAAACATGTCATACATATCAATAGATCCACGTAGACATTTTTATGCCTTTGTAAAAGATTAGCATTACTAGAAAAATTAAGCAACGCTATAAGTAACGTTATTATGGCCTGCGCACTGACCGCACTGTTCAAGCAGCGGTAACAGGTCGCAATAGATCAGGTACGCAAATACGTATTAGCCAGTTTAGAACACAAATGATAATATGATTAATAAAATGGAACTAACTTTGAGTATTATAGCTAAAGAATCATTATAAGCTATACCACACCTAATCAATAATATTTGTTGATTTTCTTAAATGATCGAATTTGCATCAGATAAAAATCTATATTAAATATTGTGTTTTCTAAATATTAATTTTTATGAACACCAAAACTCGTTTACATCATCTTCTACAAGAAAAAAGAAAAGACTCAGAGAAGCTACTATTGAATTGGTGAAAAAAAAAGCTCAATCTCAAAGCGGTAAATTAGATAATCATACTAAATAATAAGTGTGTACTGAATTATTATGGCTTTTAGTTTCATAGCTCAAACAAAATGCACACACAATTAAAAAGTAATGTCATTATTGAAGCTATCTAGATTATTTTATGAAATGTAATATATTGAAAATTCAATGCACTATTTGTGAAGCTGCATCGCAAGCTTCAATTGCTCTAAACTTTTAGAACTCCAACCCTAAATGCTACAATCATTAATAAAGAAGTACAACATGTAAAAAGTCTTAGTATTTTTTTAAAAAAATACTTTATGAAAACAACATGCTAATTTTTTATTAAAACATGATTACAAATAAAATTTATAAATATCAAAATATTGCAGATTCAATTTATATATATTATACATTTACGGTTACATTTTTGTATTTTGTTACATTTTACACAATAAGTTTAGGTTTCTTTCCATTATTACAAATATAATATGATTAACTTTGCTTAAGCATGGTGGCTTTACTTAGCTATTCCAGAAATTTATGAGAAATTATTTTTAAAAATTTTCAAATGTTTGATATTTTTTATTTATGTATCCAGAAAGGAAATCAGGAGAAAATTTCCGTCATATTGAAAATATTCACAATGTAATTCAGTAATATGGAAAAGAATAATAATTATAATTTGATAAAACACATACATTTAAGATCATTCGATATGGCGTAAAAACCCTTTCAAAAACTGGGAAAATGAAAAAAATCTATAAATATATAGAAATAAGTTGAGACAAAGTTATAAGATTTGCCCTCATATTTGAATACAAATGATTCATCAATGTTAATTAAGCAACAACCTAGTTTTCTTTTCTTAATATTAATATATATATGATGTGCAATGATTTTAGGAAAAACCAGATTCTCATCACTTACTGCGCTTTTGGTTAGCCTCATTGCAATCATCTTTTCATTCTTTTCACTGACAATGATGTCTATTATATATTTCATAGACATTATTGACAAATCACAACATAAGTTTGCTTTAATTTATTATTAACGTACAAAAAGAAATGCGCACATGTTGTTCTTTTCTTTTCAAGGAATCTAAGCTTATACGCATTCAAAATTTGAGCCTATTTAATTTTACCTAGAGATGATGCTTAGTATATTTCAATAATATTCTATCAATCTAATATAGATACAACTCACAGGTTAGAAAGGTAATTCTAAGGTTCAATAAATAAGTTATATTAATTTACAATAGTTAAATGTTATTAAAATGTATTAGTTCTGGGGGTTGCTAAATGAACTTATACTGCACTATAAGAGTTCGTTTATTATTAATAGAAGTAAGATTATAATATAACCAAGCATAATTTTTAATTACAAACTATTTTTTTTATTTCTATTTCTAGGTTATTGACAAATTCACCATTAAAGTCTATGCTGGGAGCTATATATGTCTAAATATTAAATTTTACTTTCAAAACTTTTGGTAACGATGGTTTGTCTAAAATTTAGTCAGTATTTATTAGTATATGTTCTTGATAAGAAAAATAAACACTAAATAGTTATATGATAACGATTTCCTTTAATGAACTACTATGTATTTTATCTTGATCCTTAAAGTTTTCTTACTTTAAAAATTTTCTCGAAATTTTTTTCTGGAAAGAACTTTTTATTGAATAGAATTTGTTTTCATTACAGCTTTACTTTGAAGCGATGTTTTAGATTTTGAATGACGTAACTAAGTTTCTTTGAATGAATATTCAACAACTCATTCTGTTTTAGTTTACTTTCAACTGATAAATAATTCATAGCTCTTACACAGATTAATCAGTTGCTATTTACAATATTCAGTCTTTTTTTTCGATTTCTATTCATCCTTAGATAAGTTGTTGTGTAACATTTTAAACGGAAACGATTATATATTTTTCTTGTTTTTTCTTAGTATTCAAACTTAATAAGTTTAATATATCAGACTTTTTTGCCTCAAATGCGCAATGTGTGGAAATATATTGAAAATTGCATTTACTAGCAAACATTAAACTAAATCTATATTTGTGAGATCTTATAAATATTTTTTATCAATGATTGTTTTCTCGCTAAAAATTGCTACCTATTATTTTCTTTTAGTTTGTTTTAACATAATGCAAAGATTGCTTTGATGTTTCGTTTATATGTTTATTTAATCTTTTTGTATTTGTATTAATCGAAGATTCCGTAAGATTTTTCCCATTTCATTTAATTTTTTAAAGAATTTCGTTGTCAGTTTCTTATCTTTTTTATTTCATCTTTCATTATTTGTTGTCAACATAAGCTTCTCTTAACAATACTAAGTGAGACTTAAAAAGAATTTGTACGGAAATTATATTCAAATGTTTTAAAATTCATAATAGAGATATAAAACATTATCGTGAGTTAATGCAGAAATTAAATACATTTTACACACAAATCTATTTTGTTATTTTGTGTAGAATATTCGATAGCCTCTGATTATTATTTATGTTAAATGAATTAAATAAAATCAATTCAATATTAATAGTTACTTACCTTGCAAAATTCGCAGCGATCAATGACATACAATCTATATATGTGTATATGATAAACTTCTGTATCATGTTAATGTATTATAATTAAAAGATAAAAAGGTAAATTTTCTTACATTATACCATCGTCAGACCGTAGTTGATAACTTTAGAATGCAGTGTTAATGGGGTGAAATTTATATATCTTTTGGTAAGTAGAAACTTTTCATTTCAGTATATAGTATCGTATCGATTACACCATATACTAACCTAATGCATGTTCAGAAAATTATTTTGAAAGTATGTGGATAGACGTTTTGCTCTGCTATCATTTCTTGCAATAAATTGGAATTTTTTTTTGGTATAACCTCAGAATAAATTCATTACTGGAAATCTAGTAAAAGAAAGATAGAATGTTTCGAGCCTGTCTATTCATCAACTGAAAACTCATTTATCAATAGGAGAACCACATTTTTAGAACCTTTAGTATCCAAATACATTTTTCAACAATCTTAAGAAATTCTAAATTCATGTTTATTTTACATGATGAAGTTAGCTACCGAAAAAAAGAAAATGAAGTTGTGTGTTTAAAAAAAGTATTATGAAGAGAACTTCAATTACATCAAAAAGTTAGGGCTTTTACAAATTTAAAAAATTTAAATACAGCGAATATATTTGCATCATAAAAGTCATTATCAATATATTCTACAGAAATAAAGTCATAGTTCATAAATTTATAACGAGAGAATTGTTTATAAATTCAATATGAAATCTCGCAATTCACATTAGTATCAATAAATTATAAAGTAAATTTCCAATAAAAACGTCAGATTTTCTTTTTTGTTTAATTAAAAGAGAATTGAAAACGACCATATGCTACTGATATTAGCTAATATTTCTGGCTTTATAGAAATATACCTTATTCATAAAAAATATAGAGAACAAGCTATTCACATTAAATTTAACTATAAAATAGTAGTTTGACATATTTTTAAGATGTAAAGGAAATGAAATGAAATTTAGTTGCGGAAATTTTCCTAAAACGAGGAAGTAAAATTGGGTTTCAAAAAATTGAAAAGAAGAAACCTGGAGAGTTATTATTGAATAAATAATATTTTTTATTTATTATTTCAAATGACAGAAACATTTGCCAGCTATTTAAGCTTGAGATTAAATTAAAGTAATTAATATAAGTTGACGTTTAGCTTATCATACGACTCAGTAAAGAATAATTAGGAAACTACAAAAGTAGTAATCCACTTTTTTAGAATGGAAAATCGTACAAAATATATCTTTTATTTCTATGTTTAGAAATTTTTTTTTTTAAATTTTAAAAGTATTTCATACAAATATTAGTTAATTTTTTATTTGAAAATGTAAAATAATACATTTAGCTGTATTTATAATTAAACAATTCACGTTTAATTTTAGTAAATTTTGTATAATTCTGTATGGTTTAATATTATATGGCTTTGTTCCTTTTATATTATTTAATGATATCTTTCTTCAAACATCTCAGATAAATCGCTATTGATCATTATTAATTGCACAAGACGTGAAAAATGAAAATGATCAATAGTTCCCAGCAATTTAATTATGAAAAGTAATTGCAAATAATCATCAAACAGGATTGTAAAGCATATTTAAATAATAAACCTATTTATGAAATATTACTACAATACATTTTTTATATTTCCGGTGAATTCGTCAAAAAAAACCCCATTTTTTTTAAGTTTCATATCATTCACCAAATTAGCATGAAAATAAATTTAGTTAAAATGTTTCGTTCTGTCATCAATAATCTTATTTATACAGTTTTAAAATATTTCACTCAAAAAGATTACTGACCCTGTCACATGCTTTCCATCTTCTTGGCACTCAAACTCTCCATACGCTTTTCTTTTTTATGCAAATAAAGTTTTCCCGATAAGCAGTCCGACCATTGCCAACGTTTATTCAAATTATTTCGATATTCGTCAGATAGATGCTATATAAACAAATTCAAGAAAACACTGACAGAGCCATTGAAAAATAAAGTTAAAAACGCTGAGATGTTCCACCATTTTTTTTTTACTATTCTTTTTTTTTTATGTTTTGTATATAGCCTTGCGCTGTTAAACCAAGCACAATACGCGACCCTTTTCATTCAAACAAGGCATCGTTCAATGGAAAAAAAAGGAATCGATATATCGTCAAGCTTAAGCCTCATGTAAATAAAGTAGCATTTAAAGTTATTGCTTTTTCAAGCAGCTCTGGAGTGTACTAGTTGAGCGAAGTCAGAGCAGGAAAATGGAGAAAATTCCCAATGCTACCGTTAACTTGAAAAGCTTCATTGAGCAAGAGAGAAGGGAAGCGGATATGTATCTAATGACGATATCGAGTACACATTATAGAATTTTACATTTTTATCAATAATATCTATTTAGAGAGAATAAAGTGATCAATTGTCTTTTCTCCGACTGTGAAGTTTATTATTTGATTTTATTTTCTTATTTCACCTTTCTGTCTCTAGATAAATATAATGACTTATAATATACTTTCTAAATTCTAATGTTTCATAATACCATTATATGGATTTGAAAACCTTTGGTTTATAAATCATAGGAAATTCA
This sequence comes from Nephila pilipes, assembly GCA_019974015.1. NCBI lineage: Eukaryota > Metazoa > Arthropoda > Arachnida > Araneae > Nephilidae > Nephila > Nephila pilipes. Next base: position 71,600 of record BMAW01079938.1, on the reverse strand, counting down.
TTTTGAAAATCCTGAAATGAGTTTTAGAGTAAATGACTTAATTAATCTGTGGATTCACAGTTTATTTTCTCAACCGGAATTTTAAATTTGGTCATAAGATAGATGAATAAATTTAGAACTAAATTTATATAATGTTAACCGTACTGTGAGCATTTCAAAACAGCTTTATATATTTCTTATCAGTTTTTATAGTTAATACATAAACATCTAGTCATTTATTTTCTTTTACGAGTTATAATATGTAAACACAAATTAGTGTACAAAACTGTATAAAGTAATGCCACTTATTATTTTAATTATGGTTATTTTTTGTAAAGTATTATAATAAACAAATTTTTAAAATTCTCCAATCCTCACTTATCAATCTAACACTACAAAACTAAGTATAAAGATGCATATCTGTTAAGATGTTGTTAGAAATTTTGGATGTTTTCAACATATGGTAATTGTATTTTCCTGAAATATCGCTGCATTTTTTTCCATCAAAAGCATCTGCATCACTACACTGTTATTTTTTCTTAGCCTGTTTGATTCGAAACATTTTAAATTATTAATTGTTACATGATGTAATTTAGTAATAGAAATTTAAAATAGAGACTATTCTTAATAACCCGAAATCTTCAGAAAAGCTATATTTTGAATGTAACATATTTTGAAATTGTATTAATGTTATATTTCAAATCCATATAATTAAAAATAATTTATTTGGTTTATAACATGAATTATAATATTTTTTCTGCATGGAAAAGATTATCTGTTCATTCTAACTCGTGATGTAATTTCGGTAGATAGTTCAACTGAAGTCAAAGAGAAAAGAATGATATACGAAGTAACTTTGATGTATCAGATAATGTTGAAGCCACGTTTTTCAAGTAGTGGTGCCTAATACAATACACTCAACCACATAGAAAACACCTAATTTATCTTATTGCAAACTTACAGTAATCATAACATTGAAGGGAAATGAACCATCAACTTCTTTCTAATCGGCGAAATAACTTTTAAATAGATTTGTTATCTTGATTGATATTAAAAACATATATTTAAAAAATTATGTGATGAAATAGTTAATTGAAAAAAGTGCATGTATAAAAACATTTAATTTACACATACAAAAAAACAAAAAACGTTATTACAAAATGCTCATTTAACTTAACAGAATATCATGTTCATAAAAAATATAGCTAGATATATAAACTTAACAGAAGTACGCACACACACACTCTATATCTATCTATCTATCCTATCTATCTATCACCTCACATCTGTCTGTCTGTCTGTCTGTCTGTCTCTGTCACAGCTCTGTCTGTCTGTCTTATCTGTCTGTCTGTCTGTCTGTCTGTCTGTCTGTCTGTCACATCTGTCTGTCTGTCTGTCTGTCTGTCTGTCTGTCTGTCTATCTGTCTGTCACTGCTCTGTCTGTCTCTGTCTGTAGCCAACTGTATGTATGTATGTGTAATATGTAATAATATGTAATAATATGTGTATATGTATGTAATAGCCAATATGTGTATAACAACTGTCTTTCTTTCATATGTTGTATGTATGTATGTATAACTCATTTGTATTTGTATATGTAGCCTTGTTTCCAACCAGCAATAACAATAACTCCATGTAACATAATATGTAACTTAATAATAACCATGTGTAATATAGTGTATTTTTTTCGATTGCAAAAACCTTTCTTGTTGATTTTCTCTTATTAGAGACAAAAATAAGTTTGATATGAACATTATAGTGTTATAAATGACACAGTCTATCACACATTCAAATATTGCACGTAAGACTTAACTGTTAATAGCGGTAGAATGATTAAATAATAATATAAGTAAGGCATCGCTTGCCTCAGATTTGTTTTGATAATTACCGATGCAGAATAACAGAATGAGCGGAAAAAGTTGTAAGTAATTTAGATTTTATTCCAAGCAAAAACGCTAGAAGTAATAAAAGAACTCGAAATATTATGTAGATATCTATCTGAATAAAGTAAACCTTATAATTTCAGGGCAACCAATTTGCATCATCCTATGTACTTTGTGTTTTCTTCGTTAAAGTCTCCGGTTTTGTATGGACAAAAGTTATTTTATATGATAAATATAGAATCAACAAATAAATATTTTACTTTACAAAGCATTACCTTTTCTTAATCATAATGAAAAATCAGTGCTTAATGAAATGATAAATATTATAACCTATTTTTTTTATAAATATCACTAAATATCTCAAGCAATAAGGAAAGAAAGCATGACTATTCCTTATTTTTAAGAAATTCACTTTATATGTATTTGTTCATAAAGTCCTTATTACTATAGAATACAAATTATAGATAAAAAGATTTCGATGTGAATTAAAATATGAATTTATTCATACATTAATAAATGCACACAGGGAATTTCAAAAATAAATTCTTGAATTAGGAGACTCCAACGCTCAATTTTAGGGTTTCTTCATTTCTTAGCATTCATATAAACTAAGTCTTTACAACTGGCCACAAATGTGAAGCTGAAGTCACTCTAGTGTCTGTACAATAGACTTCAGTTCTGCCTTACTCGAATGGTATCTATTTTTCCCGTCTCTTTAGTTTTCTTGCTCCCACACTGAGCTAAATGCCCTTTATTATCACTTCTTAGTTGAAGTAACATATCAGATATTCTCTCTACATATGAATCGGTTAATACTTCAGTTTTTCCTCCAGGATTACACAAAACTAAAATCGTTTGGTTTGTTAGCTCATGACTTAAAGTTCCGATGGATTCTTCTTGAACCTTTCCCCATTTAATTTTTTTATGTTTCGTAAGATGGGTTAAGTATCTTACTTCAATAGCATAATATGGAGAAAACCTTCTAAAATCCCTCATCAAAACAAGTAATCTTTGAATGTCATGTATATTTTTAGGCAGGGAACTTCGATATAGTTTCTACTTTTCGGCTTGTTAATGAAGAATCCTAAATATTCCATTTGTCGTTTTCCAAAATCATATTTGGGTGATTTCAGAGTTAAATTTTCAATACGTATGTCTTTGAATTCTACAATTTAATTTTTTGATCATTTCTTTCTAGGGTTTTGCATGTATAAATATGTCATCTGAATAACATAATACATTTTGATTGATAACGTGCCCAATGCATGACATATCAAACGTTTGCTGGAGCGTTTGTTAGACCAAACATCCTTTCAAACTGTTCTGTTTATTCTGGTGTTAAAAAGCCGTTTTCAGCTTTTCGTTTTTATCTGGTATTTGTAGCTACCCTTGCTCTATTTCCAGAGCTGTGAAGAAGTTACACCCGTGTAATCGCTCCAATAAATCATCAGTTTTAGGTATAAGGTGATAGTGTATCTGAAACAATTCCAATTTCCAACCATTCTTTCACAATTTCTTTAACAGCAGCTCTTTCAAGGGCATTTGTTTTATATGGTCTCATACATATGGGTTTAGATACTTCAATTTCTTTAATATTTATTAATTAAGTTGGTTCATCCTATTCTGCATGTTCCATGCATAACAATCTCTACATTCATTCAACAGTTGAACCAATTCTTGCTTTCTTTTATTTTGAATATTAGCACCATTCTTAATTTCACTCAAGTTCATAAAAAGTTTTCTTTACGCTTACTTAGATTGTAAGAATCTGAAGTGTTTTCTTTTACTTCTGCAATTGAACACAATTCAATAACTTCAGCTCTTCCAGAGCATTCAACTTTAAGGAACTCAACACTTTTATCTCCAATATTTACAAAAGGATCAAGTTTTTTTACTTCTATTTTCAACTTCTAATAAGCATCTAATTTTATCAGAAGAATTTCCTATCCTAACTAATCCATCGCCAATAAATTCTTCTTGAGAACCTACTAGATAGATAATATTCTTCTCCAATTTAGTTGTTCCAAGAGATTTGAGGGTGATTTGGTTTATTTGTTCATCAAAGGTTCCTCTTGCCAGTATCCAAGTGAAGTATCTTGCATATTCGTATATAAGCAATATAAGGAAGATAATGCCATGTCCCTCCAATACTAAGATAGGCTGGGTATTATCAGGAAAATTGTATATACTTATGTCTTGTTTTTTTACATCTACGAATTCAATATTCAATTTGTTCATATAGGTCTCTGCCGGCCCTCTTTGATTTCGGAAACCGCGCACTACATTGACAGCAGGCTCGGCGGCCAGCTGAAGTCTCTAAGAAAATGAAATCTTTAAGATACAGCAGGAATTCCTTGTATCAATTAAAGCTTTTATTTCATCACAATTACTGAGTTTTGCTTTCTTCAAATATGTACTTACTTCTGAATTTTTTTTGAACTTGTCCAACACATAAACTTCTATTGTTAAAACTATTATTAGCAGATTCAATATCACAATTATTAGATACATGACCTAGTTTATTAAATGTCCGACAAGTGGCTTTCAAAAATGTCACTTTTTTCTGACGGCAATATGAATAATTCGCTTGCTTTTAATAGATAATTTTTAAAGATTTGTTAGCGGTATATTAATGCAATATTTACACCAATAGTATCTTACACTTTTAAGCAGTTCAGTGAAAGATAAATATTACAAATATATTAGTTTCTAAAATATTAAGTTTTAAATAATTATTTACGATATATTAATGTAATATTTACAACAATTGTAATTTGCATTTTTAAACAAATAGTAAAATGTTAAATATTATAAATATTAGTTGGTAAAATATTAAATTCAGATATCTATATAAATACAAACAATTTTAAGCTTTATAAGGATTTTTAACCTTTTTTTATTGTTATATTTATCTAAAATTCTTTATGTGTGTAATGCACATTAAGACATTAATTGAACGTGATGGAGCTACTTTTTTTTTTCCAATAAAAATCCACATTTTTCAATAACAAACTCCCTCCAAAATACATATGTAAAATAACGAAATTAAGAACTGGATTGAGAACGTTTTTCCATATTATGTAAAAAAATTTACTGTATCCGTACCGCCATCTGTAAGCTTTAAACCTCGTCAGATCCCAATATGATGCATTATTCGAATGATGAGCAGGGCTTGTTCATAATCATTGAAGGATTAATTTATCAAAATTATCTGCTTTAGCACCATTACCCATTCATTAAAAAAATCCACATTTCATATGCATAATTTTCCTCGTAGTTCCTACATGCTTACTTTGCTTCAGGAACTTTTGGATAAATTTTTCTGATGTTAACTTGAATCTCTTCGGTAAAATATTTTTGGCTTCATATTAATCGCTTGCGATTTCGTCAATTTATCAAGCAATTAATTGAAAAACATCATATGGTAAGCCAAGCCAAGTGATTTACCCAAATATTTTTCTGTATATCAGTTTGTATAGCCAAGCATTCAAACATAATTATATATAAACTAGTATCGTTTTCACTAGGATTAAATCTTTGCATCAATTGATGAAGCTCTATCTTTGACTTCGTTTATTAATATTTTGGGTGGTATTGGAATTTGTAGAACTACTTTCTGCTTCAATTCATGATTTTTGCAGCTCAAATTCCATTTCACATTATCACTTTTGTTCATCGTACTCCATTTCTTCACCTCCATCCTTCAATTTCGTTCTTTCGCCTACTTTCTCCGAGTTCCTTTTGTACACCTACGTTCTTTAATTTTTTTTTCTTCCTAGCTTTCAGAAAAAATTTAATTCAAGCAATTCTTAACATATTCTTCATCGTACTCCTCACTCTCTAAAATAATATTTTTCAAATCTCTTATTTTAGGGCTGTCATTTACCTCTTCTGTCAATTCTTCAGCTAATAATTTTAAATCATACTTCTGTGTCTTACAAAAACTATACATTTTTGCGTTAATTATCAAGAAATACCAATAATCGTACAAATTCGCAATAACAGTCGCGTGAATGTCGAAGAAACAAGAATCAGAAGATAATTACCTGTGTTTAGTTCAGCTATAAATAATTATTTTGATGGGCCGATTGAATGTCCTAAATAAAAATTTGAACTTTTAAAGACATAAAAATTAAAGTCTCTTTTTTGCAATAAAATTATTTTTCCTATGATACTATATCACATCAATAAATGGAACCTACCTGGAAACTTAAATTCACTTCCTCTAATTAAAATTAAGCCTAACAATAGGTTTTAAAATCCTTATACTTCTTAATTCCAAAGGCTTTTTTTTTAAATGCTTACTTATAACAGCCATTCACAAGACGTTTTTAAGACAAAACACATAAACAGTTATTGAACATAGATGATAAATCGTATCTTAACTTATACTTAAACGTACTACTCGTACCTTTATGAAACATAATCGTTTAAATAAAAAAAAAGTTCCTCCATCCTACCAGATTTCATTGTAGACATTTTGTCAAACTATTTCTAAACATGCTATTGTAAAGCCACAAATAAAATATGCTTACACATATAAGTATACGATTCCAATAATTTGAAATATACATACTAAAGATTGATTTCAGTACTTATTGGTTTCAATTCCATAAATTAAATTAGGGGAGCCGATATAGCTTTAGAATTATATAATATGCAAAGTTGGAGAGCTTCGTATATGGGTATAATTACTTGTAAAATCCAAAATAATATGCAGTTTTCTTGTTAATCTAAATTGCAGTGAAACCTCACATATATTCATTTATAATACAGGCTGATTGTAATTGATGTAGCACTTTCCAACGGCCTTAAGGTATTTGACTGCATTTGAAGCAATTATTTTAAAAATAGTATTTAAACAGTCACCACATTTTTATAAAAAAATATGACCCACAAGTATTAAACAAAGGCCAAAGATACTACATTTATTTAACAAAGTTTGATAAATTAAGAAATTTAAGGAGGAACTCGGTGAAATTTGATTGAAACATAAACCGCTCTATAGACAATTCTGCTGTATTAAATTAAATTTGATTTTTGTAATACACATTTATGACGCAAGTTAATACAATAAACTAAAATCTGAGGAATATATTTACATCTTGGAAAGTTAAAGCTCATCGTGGAAATTTCAGTTAATGTTTTATCAAAATTTATCTACACCAAACAAAAGCACCTTTAAATAAAACCCCTTAATTTTAATTAAGAAATCCTTAGTTCTAAGGCTTTACAATATTCAAAGTAATATACAGTTCAAAACTTTTACATAGATATCTCAAGTATAATCTGTAGAATCATGTTTTGAATAAGCGACATTTTTAATGAATCACGTTTTCAAAAGAAATTAAAATTTACTTTTCTATTTTATTTAGAAATTAAAAAAGCACAAACAACCTCAATTATTCCATCTGCAATTTTTATTCTCTTTTTGATGCCCGATTATTTTTTCTGGCCCATTTAGTTTCAGGCAGAGAATGACGCTTTGAATATTCAATGCTATTTTCTTTTACAATATTGTATTGTTTCAGTGCATAACGATCTGGATTGATATCTAATTTACTCTAAAACTTTTAATAATTCATAAAATACATCATTTAATTGAATAATTGATTAGTATAACTTTACGTGTAAAGTTTATGCATCAACAAAAACATTTTTGGTATTTCTGACCGTAAGATATAGTTAATACAATCAATGGAATTTTGAGTAACCCCATGAAGACATTTGATGAGTAATGTTTGTTCTCAAAACATCATGTATATGGACTTAACTATATTTATTAGACTTATCTGTGCACCCAATCTGGTATCTTTTAAAGCTGTTCCCGGACAAATAGCTCGTTGATATTTAAACCAACTGTTCACACCCTTAGGACACTGTCCATGCATTGATTTCTCCTTTCTAGAACAACAGTGGGTAATGTAGCAGTTGTGGAACTTTGCAAATATCCGAGTAATAAACAACCTATATTGAGCCTTATAGCTAACTGAAAATAGTTTTGTAATTTATTTATTCAATTACCTGTGTCAGTTTTCCTTTGCCCCCCAGTCATTTTGTGTTGACTTTTAATTTGCGCTTCAACGAATTTTTGAATATGCCCTATGAACTCGAACTTTTTGCACTGATTCCTTTGTTGTAAATATCTTGATCTGCATTGAATCCTTTCAAATCGCTGTAGTAATCAATGTATTGAAGAGAACGTAAACTATTGGAATGTTTAAAGTAACGATAAAAGCAGATAAAACTTTCATGTTACTCAATGATCCACTGTCATTTACTTCGACGTCAATGCAGGTGTTGTTACATCATTTAAAGAAACGTCAAGCATTGCTTCATGAACTCAGGGAATTGCCCTAATCTTAGACATGCCTGTGAACAGGGTTCGTCAAATTTTACGAAATACCCTGCAGTCCTATCCATTCAAAGTAATGTAAGTTCGGGAGTTTGTTCCTGCTGAATTACCAAAACGAAAAGCGGTTGCCTTGCAGTTTCTTGCTCGATTGGAATTCAATATGCAGTGCTATGGAACATTTTTAGGACAGACGAAGGTCATTTACATTTTCAAAGGTTCAGTCAATACTTAAAATTGCAGAGTAAGAGCAAGATGGAATCCATTCCAAATATAACCGTTACTTCGTCATTCTCAAAATGTCACTGTGTGGTGCAGCATTAATCGTTGTCCCTATCAATTTCGATGAGGTATGTGCTTTGGATCCAGTCACCCGTACAGTAAATAGGACACCCTTTTCAGAATCTTTTTGAATCTCTTAACCGCAACCATCTCATTTAAGCACTACAGCAGCGTGGATGTTTGTATAACACACATTTTATGCATGATGACTTTCCTCCGCATATTTCAAATGCAGTGAAGCAACTGAGCAACATGCATTTTGGAAATGGCAGAATTATAAGAAGCCTTTTCCCATCAGCCTGGACGCCACGATCACTAAACCTAAACCCTTTCGACTGACTGTATTTGGAGTAATCTTAAACATGTTGTAAACAGAGCTGTGATTGCGAAGCTAGTTGAAATCACGCATTGAGCGATGAATTCAGAATTGTTACACTACGATTTGTTGCAGAACATGCTACTTTGCATTCCAACTTGAGGCACAAAACAATGGACACAATGGTGAGCATTTCCTAACATTCTGCTTGTCGCGTGATTTTTTCTAACAAATGTGGTCGCGCTGTACTTGTCAGGTAAAACAACATGTAATGTTAATATTAATAAATAAAACAGATAAAAAGCTAAATTTAAAGTATAAACAAATAAAAGTAAATCAAATTATTTAATATTACGTATATAAATGTTTTTGGCTTAAAAAATAATTAATATATTAAAATATAAATGAGTATTATATAATCAAAAATCAATATTTAAAGTTTCATTAATAGTTAAGCAATTAGTTTTATCAGTATACATAGGTTAATGAATTCAAATAAAATACATTTTTCTTCTTACTTAGTCTTCAGTTTCCCTGTTTGATTCGCTTCCCCATTCCTGAGAGCAAATAAATATATAGTGATGCAAATACAATTTTGCACCACAATGTTTGCATGAATATCTAGTTAAGCAGGTTTCTCCTGTTTTTGGCGAAATTTGCACCTTTTATATGAGTAATTATCATTGCCATTGCTGTTATTAACTTCTTTTTTCAGAGTATTTTTTTCCCTCTGGTAAATTTCTTTCATGGGAACAGCAGTAAATATTAACAGACAACTGATTGCAGCCCTATTCTGAAGCTGTTCCTCAATTAGTTTTTTTCCAAGTCAATTTTGAAATACTTTTCTTCTGACTGATTCATTTATATTGCCGAAGAATAGAATCTGACAAATGATTCCTGAAATATTGATCAATGAAAAAAAATACTGCCATAGACCCCCTTTTAGTGTTTCTAGCTACCATATACGATGAGCCTATCTTGTCCACTATATCGACTCCGATCTTAGTTAGGTTGTAGTAGGTAATGTACTGAGATAAGTATAAGTTACAGTCATATCCAGGTTACTATTATCGAATAAGCACTGAAAATTTCTAAAATTTAATATATATATTTTTCTCTATCTTTACACCTGGAAGATTTACAAGTGTTGGGGGACGAAATGAAATAACTGCCGCTGCGCTGCTCTGCTGTGACGTCAGCCTGCTAGCTGACTCTCACTCACAAATGTAAAACAGAACGACTTGTGCACTTGGTAATGGCTGAGCGTTTACTTGTGTGTGTCTCTGTCTTGTGTCGTCCTGTTATGAATAAAGTGTATGTTTGCTGAAATCTCTTTGGATTTATTTACAACCAGGTACCCAAGCATCGGGTAGATGCAGCCCATTTGATTTTACTTTTTAATTCTAAGTTCGTTTTAGAACATAATGGTACCCTCGGTGGGACACGGGTACTTTGAATTTGAACTTTTATACTTTGAATCTTGTTGAAACTGAACTTTTTTGTGATCGAACCTTTGCTGTGGATTTTAACTTTGAATTGAACTCTGATAAAGAAATATGCATTTGTTTTCGGCATGTGCTAAGAAGATAGATGATGAACTGCTTAAAAAGTGCCCTAATATGGATAACCTTTCGATAAGCAAGTTGCAAATTACCAATAAATTTACACGATTGGATACGTGTCAATCTAAAATTACCGACGTGCTTCAGAGGGAAAAAGATGCTGAGGAGGCATTAAAAAAGATTTTTTTTTGGTATACTGAATCATACAGAGACAAATATTTGGAACTTTGTTCTCAAATCGAGAATATAAGTTTGAAAGAATCAGCAAAAAGAGAAATCTGTGAAAAGCGAAATTTCAAGCTCCCAAAATTAGATCTGAAAAAATTTAGTGGAGATGCTAGAGACTACTTGACTTTCTGGAGACAATTTAGAAAACTTCATGAGGATTCCAGTATCGCCAATGAAAACAAATTCCATTATTTACTACAGGTTGTTGTTCCGAAATCGAAAGCAGCTCGAGTATTGGATAGTTTCCCAGCGACTGCGGTTAATTACCCCAAGGTGGATGCCCAACTGCAGGAGAGATTCGAGGAAGAGGATTTACTCGTTCAGATTTATATGCGAGACTTGCTGTCCATGGTTATGAAAAACGTAAAAAATTCGGGATTTTCCTAAGCCCATTGGTGGAGTCTTGCCTACCAAAAGAAGTATTAGTGGCCTGGGAAAGAAGCAGAAACCATGGATTAACAGAGAACAAGGAGTCGCGAAATTTGGAACATTTGAGGAATTGTCTTCGTCTGGAAGTAAAGGGTGAAGAAATGGTAAACCTTGCATGAGCTGATTTGGCCTCCCACCAGAATCCACGAAGGAAGGAATTTCAAAATGAACAGTTAAAACAATCCGCGGAGTCCTCAACAGCATCTGCTTTAGTAAGTCTTCAAAAACCAGATGAGAAAGATGGTATTTTTTGTGATAAATCACATCCTAATGAAAGATATTTTTTTGGCCAAGAAAATAACTTAAACTGCTAAAAAAAAATTGTTGTTAGAAAAAAGTGCATATTTTTCTTGTTTAAAAATAGTTGGTCATATAAGTAAATTTTGCATTGTTAAAAATCAATTAAAATATCCTAAATGTAATAACCACCATTTTGAATTAATGTGACCTGAACTAAGAAAAAATAATTAACCCAAAAGTTTTGTTCCTAAATCTGAGAATTCCCTTTCTAATTGTAGCAGAAGTGAAACTGTCTTTTTCACAAACGCTGTGCGTTTTAATTCGATGCCAAGGTCAGGAAAAAAATCATCCGCGCAGTTATTGACTCTGGCTCGCAAAGTAGTTATGTAAGCGAGAAAATTATGACTCAGCTTAATGCTTTTCCTCTTCAAACGGAGACTGATCCATGCCTTGTTCTGAGGAGATGAAACCGAACCAAAAAATCATAAAGTATTTGCAATCGTGGTAAACAGTTTAAGCAGAGTTTTTTCTTGTGGTTTTGAAGCTTTCTCTGAAAAAAGGATTTGAGGTTTCATTCAGCGGATTGAGAATAATGAGATTATGAATGAATTAGATGAAAGGAGTTTTTGTCTAATATTGAGAATCGATTAACTTATTTTTGTTTTTTTCTAAGAGCAACATATTGATCCTATTTTTCAACACCATATTCATCAGCATTTGCAATAGTACCATTCTGGTCACTGAAAGGATCTGTTTCACGTTATTCTATGTTTTTAGATGCAACTATATCAGAATCTTCCTTTCCTTCATCTTGGACTTGTGTTTCCAGTTCCTCGCTATCAACATTTTCAGATTCGGAATCATCATAAAATAATACAATATTTTTTAGAATTTCCGCTAAATCGTTCTTATCAGAAAGATTTGAAATAAACTTTTCTCGAAGCCTTTTTATACCTGTAATGAAAAAATCAAAAACCAATAATAGTTAGTTTCACAAAACTTAGATAAATACAAATGCTTGACATGCAAACAAAAAAAAAATCACATAATTAGTCGCTCTGTATATCTCTGAGTTATATTATGGTTTAATTTAGGAAAGTTAAACATAAAAAATTTTAAAGCAGTGAAAAAAACTGTTATTGATCCAGAAAATACATAACTTCTTGACTATTATACGCACTTTTTTTCCACATTTTGGTCTGTAAAAAATAAGGGTGCGTATTATACTAGTGTAAAATTAAAAAAAAAGGGTGTTTTAAACATTGAACAACGAACGTGAAGCAGCTGTAAGAGATTGTTGTAACAAGTGTGCAATGCAGGTATTCTTTTACTCAAACGCGAGTTTATAGTACACATAACACACGCATATTACGACGGCACCAATAATTATGACTTGGATGCAACAACAATAGATTAGCTATGTTCTAATGAAAGTGATAAAGACCGATAATTTGACAGTACTGTTTATTTCATGTTAGAATTGAAGTTTTTTTCTACCGAATTTGACGTTTTCATTTATTTTTATTAAAAATTACATTTATGTGAATAAGTGCTTGTGCAATTTTTAAGTAAAATATTGAATAGTTATAGGTTCGTATTATATTCGAATTTTAATTTCTTCTGAAAATTTAGAGCTAAATCTACCTTGCATGTTATACACGAGTGGTATTATAGTCAAGATTTTACGGTACAAAATAGAAAATACAAGAAAAAATATAAAAGTAAGAAATACTTCAAAAAGTAGTCATGCTACATCTCTCACAGATAATCTGTAACAATCACCTATTCGAACATCGCACTTAAAGCGTTGGAACATCACTAAAATTTTTTCCAAAACAAATTAGAAAGTTAGCAAACAGAAATTTTCTCTCAGATATTGCGCCATTTAGGTATTGAAGAAAGAATTAACTGTGTATCTGTCACACGGATAAGGCGAAACTAACAGTATGTTAAGCAAGTCGAAGCATTTTATTCATGATTTCATTTTTTGATAGCCTACGTTTTTGGCCCTCGGACTACTAAAAATCATTTTTTTCCTATCCGCTCTGGTGGTGGACCTTGTTGTGGTGGATTTGTTTTGAACAAAGAGTACTAAAATATGTCCCGTGTTTTAATTATACACTTATTACTACTAGAATACCCTCTATTGGTCCACTTTTGAACGTTTTTTTCCTTCCGCAAAACAAATTTTCATTGCTTCACGTACACTCAGATGATATATCAAATTATTCTGAACAATGGTTCTTTTATTTACAGCCTTTTGAAAATGCAAATTTGATTATAATAACCCTGTACATTTCATATGCCTTGACTATTCTATTTCTGTAATAAATAGTGAGAAACCAGTTTAAAATACTCATTCTAAATAATCGTTGTTTCCAAAGCTATTAATAAAAAAATAAAGTAGTAAATATTAAACATAGTGTTATAGACAAATTTATAATTAAATATATTTTAAGTAAGATTTTTGAGATAATTCATAATCTATCCATAAAGTGTAAATTAAATATGCGCAAAATATTCATTACAAATGCATAAATATTGTACACTTTATTCATTCAAATAATACGTAAGAAATATTTTTAATTTCTTATTTCTTTGAATTAAACAAAAGCAATATTTAAATTTTTTTATTCATTTAAATTAAATATTACCAAAATTTTCCATTTCTCTTTAAGAAATTAATTTTAATTTTAAATTTCTTAAAAAAATTATATTAAATTTTCAAAAGCGAATTTTATGTATTAAGTTTAATTAAGTAGCTTTTGTTTAGTTTTTTAATGATTTACTGAACCATTTCAAGGCTTTTCTTGTAATTTAAGTATGTCGTGAAATAAATAAAACTGTGCTTTATGCTGATATAAATTAACTTTTTTTGTTATAAAAAAGATTTTGTGTATAAAATAATATATAAAGTTTTTATTTTACAGAAAAAAGAAAAAAAAATTATATATGTGTTGTAACTTCCTATGTAACTAATATAACTAATTCCTATTCTAAGATCATAAATGTATATTATATCTGTTTTCTGAAGTACTTGTTTACGTCGAGAAATTATAATCTATTCATGATGCGTCAACAATATTAAATGAATTTTTAATGGCACTTGTTTTACCAAAAAATGACTTTCTGAGGTATTTCTAAAGCATACACAGTTATTTATAGAATACATGTTGTTGTTTTTTGCTCTCATTTTTCTACTAGCAGCAATTAAAAATATACTGGGAAAGTTGACATAATTAAATTTCAAATGTGAAACTTTTGGGCGAAAATATGGTTTCAACGGAAAGAAAAAAGAAACAAATCATTTTACCTTCTAAAATAATACAAAGCATGAGACATAACATCTAAGGATTTTGGATGACTATCAGCTTTTCTAACACAAATATTTTAATGGAATAGTAAAATGAAAAACTACTAGTACATACAAAACTGCAGTCCTTTTAAAATCGACTTCATCTTCGAAAGTATAAACTTATCCTGTTTCCCTTTTATGGATGTTTTAATTTCCTTTTCCGTGCTTTAAAAGAGGAATTTAATTTGCGGCAGTGGTAGAAAGAACATTATTTCCAGAAATTGCTCAAGTAATGAAAACAATCGTAGAATTAATTTTTTTTCTTGAGTCACATTGAAATGAAAGTAATTTATCTAATGCATTCTTTTGCATTGCTTTATTAATTGTTCTGTATTTAAATCCTAAAATGAAGATTTTTTTGCATGGAAATTATTTTGCATTTTTACGAATTCTAAATAAAGAAACATTTGGAAAATCGATTACTTATTTGTACGGATTTTATTGAAACCCAAAAGTCATTTTAATTAACAGAAAGTCATTTTAGGTAACTTTTAAAAATTCTACTTCCATTTGCTTAATTGATATATAAGTCTTACAATATCTGGTCTGTTTCCATTAAAATAATAAACAACTGTTAGGATCATTTAAATTATAAACTTCAGAACAAATTTATTTAAAGTCATTTTAAACTTGAATAAAGGTATTTCAAATAGGTTTTTAATTATTCTTAATTTGCCTCATTTATGCTTATAATTTACAACTTGTATTAGCATCTGACGTTGGCTATCAGAGATTTCTTTGCAAAATAAAAATGAAAAAAAAAAATTACCAAAATGCAATGAACAGTGAATATTTTCAAATTCCTCTAATATATTTTTAGCCACCTGTTTTTCCTTCAAATGAAAATTATTTCATATAGTTATTTCAGTTAAATAACTTCTAGTTTTTTTTTTAAAGGGAAAATAAGGTTTATTCATTCAAAATGAATGTCAGCATTAAAAATATTTATTGAACATGCATTGCCGCAGAAACAAGGATATAAATTTCGAAATTGATTGTAAATTTTTAAAACATTTCATGAAGCACTATAAATTTTATTTCATGTTTTAGAACGGATGAATTCAAATAAATGTATTATTTTTCAAATATATAAGGAATATCAAAATACAGATGTATATTTCCAATTAGCATTGTCAAAGGTATGTGCATTATTTGGAAATAAAACAATGAATTACATTTTGAAAACAAAGTATTTTTTATGATTTTAAACATAAATTACTGTAAAAGTTAAGAGTTTCGTCTTTAACAAGCATTTAAAGAATACTATAAATCAGTGTGAGTATAATTATTTCTTAGAAAAATAATCTAATGCCTATAAATATTTAAAACAAATGATCTCAAACTCTTTAGGTTAAACCTGTACTAAAATTAAAACGTCAATATTTGAGATATATACTAAAAAGAACATTTTGTTGAATAAATATTTTAATGATTAAGCTTTTATCGTATCTCCTCTTAAGATAGTATCACGTCTCACAAAGATTAGTGGGCCCATCTGTCTTAGAACAACATCCGATGTCTAATCAACTCAATACAGACCTGTTTTTTGGTATGTATTGCTGCAGGAGGAGGATTGAAGCGCTATTGAAGTTGCACAGTTTCTGTCTAATTGTACACACTGTATTTGCTTAACTGTCTCTATATTCATTATATATCATTATTTGCATTACATTTCAGTCCCATATGAAGCTCACTTCTTGGTGCGCTGTTTTCAATGATTCTGAGTGTAAACACAAATGATGTTATATTCGTTAAAATTAGATATAATAAAATTTTAAACTTTTCTTATCTTTTCATGCACAGTATTTAATTTATTGCAAACTAGTGTTAATGAAATGGATAAATACTAATAAATGGTGCGGAATATTTAATTTTTTTTAAATGGAAGATAAAATAATTACTATTAGTTTACATGATATGACAAATCTTATATTTCTTTGGAAAACTTGAAATACCCATATGCGAGACTTCAATAAGCTTTAATAGCATTAGAAATACAGTACATAATCATATTTTACTTAACATTTGACTGGAGACTAAAGTACAGGATATTTAATTAACAGATAGCTTTATAAAAAAATGTCAACGAACATAATTTGTCATGAAATTTACTGAGATTGTAATTTAAACGATAATTATTTTTATATCCTATTTTTAATTTTTTTTCTTTATTTTTTTTTTTTTTTCTTATTCACGATTTAATTTTTTTTATATTTTGAAATACTACATTTTTTTGCACCCGTACTGTTTCTCTCCGATACAAATTATTGTTATATTTGAGCTTATTGTTTACACAAATTCTCCGCTTAAGTTTCCTATAACTGGGCGATTAGTGTGAAGAATGTTGCACTGCATAAAATCAAGTTTTTGCAATCTTTTTTATTCTTTTATATTATTTGTTTCTTTTTTTTCCATGTACATCAGGTACATATGAATTAAATTATATCTCTTTGTATATATATTGATTTTATTTAATTTTTTCTTTAATATTTCTTGCAGATTGTTTTTAAAATTTATGGAATCTCCATTATTGCTTATAATAATTTTCAGTTGAGATTGTTTGGTAACGCGAAAAGAATTGCTTAATCTGAATATCTGTCAAGAGAAAAAAATGGAATATGAAAATTATATACTTCTGTTTCTTTATGCTCTTTTTTTTTGGGGGGGAGGAGTCTTTGTTTTTCAAGATTTGTTCTGTATTGATATTTATCTTCTCAACGTTATTTATTGGCTTGGGACTGTTTCAGGTATATTGATATATTTCTTTTTTGTTCTGTTCTGCATTTTTTTCTTTTCTTTTATTCTGCGTTTTCGGTAAGTTAAAGTATTTTTATCAGTTTTCTTTATCATTTCCATTAATGCATACAAAATATATATATGCGTAGATCAACTTTGTATTTTGTATTTTAATGTATTTTGTTTCGTAAGTAATTTTAGTTAATTATATTGGATTATTTCATTATATCACTGATTTACAATTATATATATATATATATATATATATATATATATATATAATTGTAAATTATATATATTATATGTGTGTGTGGGTATAAGATAAAGCAGTGAAATTATTATTAAAAAACATAAAAGTAATAAAACAATTAAAATCCAAAATCAATAAGAGAAAATATTTATGGAACTATCTAAAATAAATGAAAAAAAAATATTGAATCAAATTTGAAACTAAACCAATAATTTGAATACCTAACAAAACAAAACATTCACATAGGGACTGAATTGTGGAGTTAAATAATTTCTATGGTACCAGCCCTCCTCCAGTGCATTTTATTGGGCAAAAATTGGATAAATAACAAATGCAATTTGTAAATTAAAGAAAATAAACAAGAAAAAAAGAAGATGAGAAAGGCAAGATATCTGAATTACAATTTTTTTTCGAAAACAGTTGTTTTCCAAACAAATAAAAAAATATTCTTCAATCAAAATCTTTCCAATTAAAATTTTTTAATCAAAAACCATCTATTAAAATATCCAATTAAAAATTTAAAACTTGTTTTGTGAAACTAAAAAACAGTATAATTAAATCTTTTTAGTTAAGGATTTAAAACTTTAAAAACAACAACATACCCGAATCCATGTTTTTCATGAAAATTCTATTCAAATATCACAATTGTAAAATCAAAATATCAACATCTTGTAACAACAGATCATGAAATAAACAAATGCAATAGGCTCAAGGATTTTTTTAAATGATGATGTCCAATACCATGCACTGTTGTCAGATAAAATTTGGAAATCGATAGTATTTAATTATATTAAGTGTGAAAAGTTTCAAAATATCGAATATTTAATAAAAATCCACCAATAAAGAGAATCATGACCAGAGATCATATCCAGTGATATGCAAATCAGAATTTTAGTTGTTAAAATTATTAGAAATCCAATTGAATAAAATATGTGCCTGTAAATGTGTACTAATATAAAAATCTTTTAATAGATCTTCATAACTAGACCACTAACTTCCCGTACCAGTTGTAAAAAGGTTTTAAATTTGCTCAGTTTTTTCGTATTTTCTATGTTATATTTATTAGACAGAATCATCAGAACCCTAATCATATTATCTATATCAATGGTATTAAACAGATCTTGAAAATTAAAGCTTTAGATTGCCTGAACTTCGCTATTTATGGAAGTAATTAATTCTATACTATTTTTAATAATAGTGGTTTCTTCAAGATTTTCTAAAATGTGATTCTGCAAGATTTTACCAGATTTAGCTATGTATGTATTATAACTATTTGTAATAGTTTTGAATTTAATTGGGTTCTTATGGAATTTAGGAGTTAAGAAAACATGAGGGAATTTTTTATTTTGGAACTATAAACCAATTTTTTTATGAAAGGCATTTAACCTATTAATAATTTCAACGTTTTCACACTTTGAAAGAACAAAAGCTTCATTATTTTGAAAATATTTATCCATCTTTTTGAAGTAAAATTGCCAACAAATAAATGTAAAATTTCCAGAAAATTTATAAACACATATAATTATAATTTTTTTTTGTAAATGTTCTATAGAAGATCTAATATCTTTGAATTTTATACATTTTTTAAATCTATAATTAACATTTTTTAGATCATTACAGACACTATCGTTAAATTATTTAAAAGCCTCATGGGGCATACTATATTTGATAGCTATTTTGATAATAAAATCACCTAGATCCTTACATAATTCATTTTTTGGCTGCATAATTACTCTTTGTTATAGATAGTCTGAAGCCTGTTCGTTTCTTCATTATATTTCTTAATTTTTCATCATTAATTAAATTAAAATCTCCAGTGACTACGTGTGCATGATAATCATCCACATAGTCACCTTACCGATCACAAACACACGCACATTGAACCAACATTTCCGAATCCATGCCATAATTATAAATAAAAATTAATCTACTAATTTTTGTACTAAAAGCACTTTTATTAGTTACATTTTCAAATGAAATAAATAGAACATTTTTTTAAAGTATAATTAAAAATTCTTTTGTTCAAAGATTTGTTTTAAAATGAAAATGTGCAACTTCTCATACAATTTTATCATCTATATGCAGCTTTGAAATTTGGTTCATTAATATATGAATTATTTAATTTCTTCTTATTATGATAGCCCTTGTTCATCCAGTAGCTTTCCAAGTATCTTCCTAGCAATTTATTTCGGCCTTCATCCAGTCGATTTGAAACATTTTTAATGTTGAAGTTCTTTTATAAATTTTTACAAGTATTTCTGTGATTGATAGTCGTTCCTTTCTTCACATTTATCATTATTTCTTACATTTTATTTTCATTTGTTATTGGCTCAAAAGCATTCCACAAATCTTTCGTTTCAACTAACTAAAGCAAATTTATATCATAATATATTATATTTAAACTATATGGGTAAGATAGTCTAAAAATCCTATAAAGCCCTTTTCCACCATAATCTTTTCAACGTATTGGGAATAACTCTAATTTATATATGTAAATGTTATGAAATCCATGTATTAAAATGCGACTAATTTCTACTGATTTATTTTTTTCTTTTGGTATCTCTTTAAATCTGACTTGTGACTATTCCAATATTAAATATAATTAATATAATTAGATGTTTAACTTATAGTATTTGTATTCACATATTTTCTCGTATCATATGAATACATTTGTTCTTTAGAAGCAGAAGCTGGGATTTTCATATCTTTATCTCTACACGTTGTTTAAGTTAAAATATGAAAATAATCATGAAGCTATATATATATGGGGGATTTTTACATTTTGAGGCCAACACTAGATAAGCCCACATGTAACTAAACGAAGTACATCA
>BMAW01079938.1:14569-42591 GCA_019974015.1 Nephila pilipes | reverse complement strand
TGATAATCAGCTTTAGTGTACAAGTAAAAAGTTTACTTATGTTAATTTTGTTTTCTAAAAGGTTATTAACTAATTTTATTTCTAGGTAATAAAATATTTAAATATTTCGGCAGCAGCCTAAGCCCAAATTGCTTTCAAGGAAATGAGCTTTTAATATGCAGCTAATAGTTATTCTACCAATATATGTTACTATAATCGTTTTATTCATTTAATTTAGCAACATTAAAAGCCTGTTTTAAAATAAATATATTAACTGATTTTAATCAAATTTAAAAGAGTGAGTGTTTCATGTGTGTTTTAAACTTGGAGAGAAATTGAACAAAACTTTTCGAGACTCGTATTCAAGTCAATGTACCCAAATAATAGAATTAATACTTTCGTAAAAAATTAGTATTTGAAATTTTTATTACAATATACAGCTAATATATAAGACAATTACTTACTTTCGATTCTGATTATAGATATTATATATAATATATAATGATAATATATATATAAATGTAATTAGTATATATATTTCCATTACAAATACAATATGATTTTCTTTTAAGAGGAGATTAATAAGAAATTTAATTTTTCTACACTTATTATTTTTTTAAATATAATTATTAATTGTAATTCTTGAAAAGAATTTAGAAAACCGAAAATAAATTATCCATATCTATTGAATTAATATACTGTTAAGGACATAAGACGATGCTTTTCTGCAATGGCTGTCAGAAAAAGATATTTCATCATTCAGCCAAGTAAGCTTGCGCTATGACCCCCTAATCTTGATGACAGATTTGGTGACCATTTTAGCAACTTGACGATAAATAGAAAGCTCTCTAATATGATGGAACCTAGGTGAAATATCCAAATGCAGGATAGTTACATACTTTTACTGAATTTCCCATATGAAGTCATTCTGTAATCGGACTCTATCGAAGAAATCGATGGGGTATGCAAATGGAAGCTGCCTTCATTAAATTTTGTCAGAGAACTGAAAATTGCATTTCTGAGTGAATTTGTGGAGCGGCGTATAATTACGTTGAACTGTCAAAGCCTACCTTGGATGTATAGCATGTTACTGCGGAAATTTGTCCGTAAGTTGAACCAGTAAGCTGGTGAACTGAGCGTTACTGATATAACAGTGATTGTCATTACAATTACTGTTTTGTTCCTGTATCTGTATCGTTATCCAGTAAGAGTGCTGTGAATTTTTTTGTGATGTAGTCCAAGCTCTGCTACCTGTATATTACATTGATGATTAGCAAATAAAGTGTCATTTGTTGTTATATATATATATATATATGCACACTCATATATATATATATATAATCATATTTAAAATCTTCTATACATTAGTTTTCGTTTGTTCGTTTATTTTTGGTGTAACACTGAAAGACTGCATGCTGCAGCTTTTCAAAGCTGTTGATTTCTCAATCTGATCAAATATTCACAATAATATGACTAACTCATCTAAAAAGTTTAGTTTAACCATTCCGAAGAGCATCGTATTTATACTCGAGCTTTTAGAAAAGGAGGATAACGTCTAAAATCTATCTATTGAAGTAGAATTTATACATTACACATACAAAAAAGAATAAAAAAGAAACAGAACTGGCTCATAAAAAAATATAAAGTAGAACCTTTTTCTATGTTATTGATAACATATCATACGAAGAAAACTATTCATTAGAAACACTGAGAGTTATTTAGTGAGGAAGACCAGGTAACTAGTACGAAATTTAGCTAAATAAATTTTCATTTTGTAAGTTATTGAAAATTAATTTTAAATAATTTAGTGTTTGTGATGATATGTATGTTTTCACATCTTTTGTAGCATACATTTATTCGTCTTAGACAATTTTCAACAAAAAAATCAAATAGTAGTGCATTATGTGATTTATATTAAACTATAGTGTCATGGAAATAATTATGTAATTAAACAGTCTTTTAAATAATTAAAAAGGATAGATGTGCAATTTTGACCCAACTTTCCACTGATGACTAGATATGACAGTCCCACTGCTTGTTTAAAGTACGTAATTTAAAATATTTACGTATTAGATGATAATAATAAGATTATGACTATAACTGCATAGTTCCTTCATTTTTTAACAGATGTGTTTCTTAGGTCATTTTGCATGGCACGATTTTTCTTTATAATAGCTATTGAGTTTTCTCGAAAGTAATACAAGTAACTAAAATGAATCTATATCTAGAACTTAATTTTTTAAGAGCTTATTTTCTGACAAACACAGATGCCCTTTCTGAAAATGGTCGCAGTAAAATTTAATTTATTTAATTTTCGAAACATATTGCACTATATGTGTGGGAATTAATAATAGTTTAGCATTATAGCCATTGTATCGGCTTAAGGCCATTTAAATTAAATCTCATACTATGTTTAATATGTGTGTATCTTTATTTTATGTACTATTTATATCATTTTGTAAAGATTTTTCTACGCAACGCAAATTGAAACAATTGCTATATAGAAGAAAGATATATCTAGCAACATATTTGTAGTTCTTTTCTCTTGAAAATAAATGCTTGAATGTATGCCTTTATTATGAATTATAACTATTTGTAGCATGCCGAAGGGAAATGAATTCCTGAAGCTTCAAACCTATCTTATTTGGTATTTGTGTTATATACAACTCACTGGAGAACTGTCAATTTCAAAACTAACTTTCGAATGTACCATTAAATTCGGTTACTCGACATATGTGAAACGTGACTAAGATGTAAAAAAGGGCTGTTTAGGGAAATTGACAGTCATGATAAGTATCTCTTCGCAGATAATCTCATCCATGAGTAATATATTTACTAAGGATATGCAGTTGCTAAATTACCGGTATTATACTTTCATTAAGAATATGTGACATCTTTAATTCCGTTTGTAAAATTTGCCTTTCTTATATATTTTTTGCATGTCTTCTATTTTCCTGCATACTTGTGTGTTTCGATTTTTTTTATTTCTTAGTTAAGATTCTTTCTAATTATTACTTTCACTTCTTTTTGAAAGAGATCATTTGTAATATATAGTTATTTAGTACTGATAACTTTTATTATATAAATATTTTGAGAAGCTTCAAACCCCTTAAATCTTACAGAAAATATGCAAATTATCTAACGATTAAAAAACGTTTAAATACCTTATATACTGATTAAATTTCCTCTAACTTTACTACCTGAGATAACTTAAAAATAAGACTTAAAGTAAAAATACAAAATATGCTTCATTAAATAGTAATATATTCAAAAGAATTCTTTAATCCCAGTAGAATTCTTGATTTATTTTTCCAAATGTAATATTTTTACTCCTTTAAATCTAAGTTTCCTAAAAAAAATTTTTTTTAAATGGTATATTCTTTTTTTAGATTTGCAATTGTCATTGGAGTATGAAACATTGATGTAACTGTGCGTGGCTAAAATAAAAGAAAGTTATTATGCTATTGCATTCAATAATTAACTTAGTTAAAGCAGGTAATGTGATTTTTATATTTTTCCTATTCATAAGTTCATCATTTTTTTTCTACTAACAATATAAATAACTTATTTTCTAAATATTTCTAAATATTCATTCAAACCAGGTTATCAGTTTCAGTGATATTTCTCAGAAACGATTACAGGAGACATATCTTAATTTGTAGAAAAAAGCAATTGATCGGTAAAAAAGTTTCATGTTTCTCTATAACTATTCTGCAATTTCTTAACTGTTTTCATTGAATAATTTTCTTATTTTACTTTGTCTATTAAAAAATGTATTTTTAAATAAATGTATATTAGTTAAAAAACAAAATATTTAAATTTTTTCAAATTTCCAATACTATGTGATAAACGTGAATTAATAGTTAAAATTTATAAACTGCAATATAATCTCTTAAAAAGGACTATTTTTTTTATCATTATTTCTTATTTGAATGTTTAGTGTGCTAATCAAAGTCAGTGTTCTGGCATTTGGCTTTAAAGTTTTTAAGAAAAAGGAAATCCAATATTCTAAAAATTTGGATAGTTTATTGATCAGTTTCTCTTTCGTAACTGTATTTAATATTCATATTTCTTAAAATAAAGTAATTAATTATTTATTTTGTTTTAAAATTGAAACAGTAAATAATTTGTTCAATATGTGTTTTATTTAATAAGAATTCGAGCTACACATTTAAAGTTAAGGAACCAAATTTAATTTCCCATAAATCATAAACCTTTAAGCAGTATTTTGTGAAAAATATTTCATGATTTTTAATTCAAGAGTTTGCACTTTTCTAATGTGGAATTTTCTGATTCCACCAATGAAATGTGAAGTAATATTTTCTTCACTTTAAAATCCATTTTCGAAAATTTCTTTAGTCATGAATTTGATATAGCAGGGGATATTCAACATTGATTAGTTTAAAGTGTCTCAACAGTAAGTTTTATTCCTAAATAAAAAAAAGAGCTTTAATGAACAAAATTCAAATTTCTAAGCTCTCAAGAGAATATATATAGTGAGATCGAGGAAAATGAACTCGTTAGCTAATGCTACGTCTTCCTTTCACCTCCTGTGTGAGATGAGCCTAAGTTTGGTCAGATTTGGAACAATTACTTGAATGGATGGGAATTAAATTTCATTCAAAAATCTTAGAGTAACTATTTTTTCATCTCATAGTTTTCGACATTAAGTTCTATTTAACACTAGAATTACCGAGGCAGGTAACCTGTGATGCAAAACGTAAGGTTTTGCTCGTTTCACATGTGTATTTCAAAATTAAGCCTTCTAAATTTTTGATTTTTCCTAAATAATCAGTCTAATATCTTAAAACGAATTTAGTTGAATTCTAAGGAATATTTTTTACTTATATGTTTGTATACCTAGAACTACCATGGGGTCATACCTGAACTTAGTAAGATAATTGCTTTTTCTTTTAATTCGACCAGGATATCAACTTTAAATATTTCAGTAACAAAAGAATTGGAAAAGGAGATTTATTGCACCTGCTTTTTGCAAAAGGGTGAGAATGGGAAGAGGGTGTGTTCACACATGTTGCATGTACTTGTAAGGCAGTTGTGTGAGTTTTTGTGATTGAAATATATTGTACCTACGTATTGGAATGTTGACGAATGTTCTTATCTCTGTTACGAGACTGAAACTGAGTAAAAAGCACATTATATTTTTTGTTAACTGAGCAGAAGGTAAACAAATTTGTCTCATACCAGTTTTCCACCCGCTTAGGAATGGCACCTAGCAGTAGAGGTCTTTCGAAGGAAGAAATTTGAAATTATTAAATGAACTTTAGCGAAATGAATCTTGCGATGAAAATACATCTGATGATGATAATGAAAATTTTGTTATAAACGATGAAAAAAATATTGTGGAAAACATTCGTCTGAACCCAGTTCAAATGACAGAGAGCGATTCCAAGTACATGCCATTGAGGAATTTATTAAATACCAAAGAGTTATAAAAGCATTAAGAAAAAATCAATAAAGAAGAATAATCATCCCTTCAAAGTGATTTGGAAGAAGCTAAAGATGAAACTATGCTGAAAATAAAGCAGTTCTTTCCGTCAAAAACACGCTGTTGATTTTTGCAATATAAGCCGAAAAACCCTGACAAATTTAGCATCAAAATTTGGTTGACTGCAGATGTGAGCTCGAAGTACACAATCAATGCATTTCCTTATTTAAGAAAAGGTGATTTTAAACCAAATGATTTGAGTGTTTGGGAAAATGCTGGTTTTAAATTAGCACAGCCTTATCTCAAAAGAGGATAAAATATAAAAAAATGACATTTTTTTACATCTCTAAAACTTGTAGAAAGATAAAAGAAAATGGTTCGAGCTATGTCGGAACAATCCATAAATCAAAAAGTGAAGCTCCAAAACCCTTGAAGAAAACAAAATAAGAATTATATTCAACAATCTTCATAACACATAATAACTCCATTTTTGTTTCTCTACAATGTAAAAAACACATAAATGTACTCTTAGCACGTTGCATTCTTCATTAAAAATTACTCACGATGAGAAGAAATTTTTGAAATAATAAATTTCTACAATTCCTCAAATTTTGGAGTTGATGTTATATATCAGATAGCAAGAAAACATTCCGTGAAATCTGCATCAAAGCATTGGCCTATGCATGTTTTTTTTTTTCATGTTTTATATATAGCGGTGATTAATGTATTTGTAATTCTTAAAGAGACAACAGATTCTTATCTGAGCAGAAGAGACTACATTTAAAATTAGCAGAGGAGCTAAGAGAGAAATATATTGCAAAAGAAGCAGACTTTATCTGTCCGCGTACTACTCTAGAAATTTCAAACAAGCGAAAACTTCTAGATAAAGCAATTCAAAGACAATAAAACTAATATTTTGTGTGAGAAATGTTAAAATTTTGTATGTGGATGATTGACAGCCAAAAAAAAGAAATAAATACTATAGCATTAGGTGAGAAATGTTTTGAGAAATGTTAATATAATGTAAGCGAAATGTGATGCGTATTTAGTTTTTATTGTGATTTAATACCTTATTAATTTGTAGGAACATTATGAGATTTTAATTAATTAAAATTGTTTTATTTAAATGATAATTTTATATTTCATTTTATACAACCTTCAAAAATTTTAATGTATGTATTTTGCCATAAGGAATTAAAATGATTTTAAAGATAATTTACTATAAATAAATTTCATATAATATAAAATGTGAGAAGATAAATTTAATAAATCATTAATTAAAAAAATCACTGTATTAACCATGAAGCACTTTATTTTCCCTCTGCTTTTTTATAAAAATTAAGAATAAGATGATTGAAGTCCATGGGTCAGTTATGATCCACCCCGGTAGTTCTAGGTGTACCAGAAATACGGTAATCTTGTGTTAAGAATTTATTTCTGATCAGGAAAAGTATTTTTAAAGAAACTTGATTTGGTGTATTTTACACATTTAACTCTTATGTAAGCTTACACAATAGTTTTTCTTAATAATCACAAAAAAATTGAACTAAATGTCTAGGCTTTTCTAGAATTCTTGTAATGCCACTTATACTTTGAGATTATTATTTAAGATGTATTTCATTCTTTTAATTAATATTAAATCTTAATTGAATTTTGGTCGCAATATAAAGTTTTATTTAAAGGGGGATACATTAAAAGCTTGATATCCGAAAATATTTTATGACAGATGTTATCGAGATTGTTAATATTTTTCCGTGACATAAATAATTTGGAATAAGCAAATGTTTAAATGCAGGAATTATTATCGCTTGATTATTTAACTATTTTTGATGAATATAAGGAGAAAAATAAGATTTATGAATTAGAATTCTCGATAATTTTAATGTTTGTAGATATTTAAGGTGAAACACATGAATAATGTTTTGGCTTCGATAAAAGTAAAATTTGCTGTAAACTTATTTGTGGAGTATTAAAAGGATTTCTAAAAGACCATTGTTGCTTCCAATAGGAAAAATTATTCATAAAGACAAGGTTCTTGACAACAGTTCTTGAAACCAAATATAAAAGCCAAGACTAAAACACTTCTGAATTTCTTATTGGTTAGTAACTTTCCTACTTACCAGATTCTAATCCCTCCCCTGTTTCTATATTTATAGAAAATTTAAGACATATTCTGTTTGAAGCTTTTAATTACGATCAGAAAATTATAAATCAAATGTGTCACTGTATATGTTGTGCGATTACTTTTAAAAGGATAGCCCTCTTATCATTTTTATTTATTTATTTATTTATTGAGTTCATGGTATACCTCAAAAAAGCTTGTTTTATACTTGAAACAGTATCATGCAGTAACTTAAGAAGGATTACGTTGATTCGTAAGCAAACGTAAAATTAATTCTTTATTTTAATAGTTTCCTGTTATTTTTAAAACAAAATACAGTTACGCCGTACAAAAAATTGTAGGCAGGAAAAACTCTTTAACAGTAGATTTTATTTTTATATTAACACACAAAAATAATTTTTCCTTCTTTTATTTCAATTTTTCCCTTTAGAATTTGAAAAAAAAATACATAATTAACTGATAATATTAATGTTTCAAGACTTTTTTTCACACACACTCACACACATTAGCCAAGAGATAACCTAATTAATCTTATAAATTTAGACGCTAAGGAATTAAACCTAACTAAATGAAATGTAGATGTATTCCAATCGTACACAGCAACGTCCAATTCAACTCAATCTCAAGAAGTTATTTACTTTTATTTTTTGCCAATTTAAATCTTTAAAAAGGAACGACATTCTCATCGTAAAATTTCCTAGTGAATTGTAACTCGAGCGCATGTATCTTGTTTGCATTATACCCTCCGGCACAAACCGAACAAGAAGTCTAACAAGGATCAAATCCGAATGTCGAAATCAAGAAAAAAAAGTAAAGCAACAAGAAATATAAAAAAAAATCGAGACAATGTTAAATAAGAAATGACGTTAAGAAGAAGGAAGAACTTTTCTTATTTATTATCTTCTTTTGGGACTTTATTCTCCAGTTAGTTCCATGGATATGGAACCATCATTTTCATTCTGCCTACAAGACGAACTTCTTGGGATGTATGAAGAAAAATATAGCATGCTCAATTTTGCTCTTCTCTTCCACTGTTTCTTTTTTCTTTTTTGTATCATTCTTATCCGAGGAAATCCATTCCGTTGGGGAATTAATTACGAAAGTTCCAGTTATGGTATCGAAATAAAAGATAAAAATTTCTTTCGTGTGCTTTAGAAATGGGAAACGCCTTGGGTTCGTATTTTATTCATTACTTTTGGAAAACTGATTTGTGTAAAGCATTTCCGTCACGGATTGATCTGGAATATTACCTATTACGATGAAAAATTCAAATATGAAAAAAAACTGAATTAAATTCCTTGGATATTTCGTACTGATTCAAACTACGTCTCCAGGAAAAAAAGATAGGTTATTTTTGGCTACGTCATCTTTATAGAAAGGGGCTTCATAAATTTTAATATTTAATGAAACTTACAATCTATTTAAATTTTAAATATTCTAATTTTTGAAATTATTTTAAAATACTTCTGTTAAAACATTAGTTCAATATTAATCATTGAAACAAGCAATTTGAGATTAATTGCTTTCAAGTATCTACTTATTCGATTAAAACTTCAATTTTAAATTTTTATTCTTCAGTAAATTTGATTTAAAATGTATGCTTAGACAGCAGATTAGAATAAACTCTACTGACAGTGTCAGTAGTTTAAAATTTCGCCATTTTATCTTTGCGAAAATATACTTTATGTTGATGGATTGACATTGGTTATCAAATGTTTAAGATTGTTATTAAATGTTGTTTATTAAATGTAAAAGAGTTAAATTATGTTTTATGATAAATTTTTGTAGACACCTTCTAAAATGATTGACTTATTTAAATGTATGTAAGGTTTTTTTTTCCGAAGGCATTCTTTTAAAGCAAAAAGATGGTTACTGTTTCAGTACTTTTTTTTCAGATTGTGATTGACATATAAGCCTTCATCAATAAATATAATGTAGATTTAACAAAGTATTACAAACTCTACTTGATAAATGTTATGAAAAGTTAGAATCCATGTCCATTTAAGGATGAAGTTCATAGTTTTCTGTCAGATATTTGGAAGAAAAATAAACCATACGCCTTGAGGTTTGCTCTTGATTTGTACAATATCATTTCACTCTATCATTTCAGTATCCTCTAGAAACCTCATGTTTTTTTCCCGAAGCTTTTGCAAAAGAGTAAGTAATTAAAATAACTAAACTTTCAAGTTTCTTTTATAAGTTTGCTCTCAAAACATTTGAAAAGGAAAAAAACAAACGAAGGAGACATAATAGCTTACATAACACATAAAGACTTTTTACAGACAAAAAATTAACAGAATTGAGGCCATTTGTAGGAGATATAGTGAATTCGTGATTGCAGTTGTAGATGGTGATATCGATACGCCTCACGTCAAAGTTCAGATTTTGTTGCCAGTTCACATAATATATCCAGTAATTAAATTTAATGGGAAAATTTATTCTATTCAAGTAGACTTTTGTTATTTACCCTTGAAGTCATAGCTGCCAATACTCTAGAGGAACGAAAGAACGCATAAATTTTTATTTGGATTCTTGTGGGTCGTTTTTCGAAAAATGAACAATTTTGAGTAATTTTAATCCTATGAATTTGAAAGATTTTTAAAACATATGTTTCTCTATAAATTCTCATGTGCTTACTTTAAGTTTGCAATTATATTTTATTAAATATATGCCAAATATTGTAATGTGTCTTTAAAATAAATGCTTAAGGAATAAAATTTAATACTTTCTCTCATTTGTTCAGCTTACAATCAATATTACAAACAGGATTATGTTTTATTTTGTTCGAAGTGAAATTTTCAACTTTGCCTCTTATTCAATTTATAACAGATTTTGAACTAACTTGAACAGAAAAAAAAAGAAAAATTCCAGATAATAAAGGTGCATAAATCAAAGGTATGTTTATCTTGAAACATCTATTGGAAATTGGAAAAATAGGTAACTACTTTTTGAAATACTTTTTTTTTCATTTCTAAGACGAAAAATAATTAATAAAAGGAAGCTTTTCTGTATACTTCATTTGGAAAATTAAATGTATTTAATTCTTTTAAAACTATTATAATGTAATTTGCATCATAATTTGATTTTGTTTATTGTATTAAAGTTCGTTTTGATAATTAATTGAAAAATTGGACTGAAATACTCCATAATTATTTCATTCTGTAGTAAATATTAAACTTATTTAATCAGTAGACAAATGAAAGGAAAGTTATTCACACATGATAAAAAAGTTATTTTATTCAGATCAGTGAATTATAAATATCCTATTTTAACCTACTGTATCTGGTAATTAACCAGAATGCGCGTCAGATTAGAAATTTAAGTGTTATACAGATCGTTCCCTTTACCAAACCTTTCGGATTTGAGTCTTTAGTAGATTTGAAGATGAGGTCTCGAGTACTTAACTCTTTTGTTGATCCTATCTCAACCCATTCCTAAAGCTCCTTAATCAACGCAGATACAATTTACATCAGTCATGTTCCTCTTTTTCGTAGGAATTAAGAAAAAAAATAATTAAAGATCCCAAAAATGTTAGTTAAAGAAGAAAGCGAGATATAACCCACGTCATTAGTACATTGGACGATTTACAATCTGATCTATCAGTAAAGATTAGGTCATGAAAGTTTGGTTTGGTGAATGAAAAAGAAAATTAATAATTTGAGTGAGCATTGAAAATATCTTACAGTTAGGACTCCTAATTTATAGAATCTTTTAGACTATGTTATTTAAGATTGCAAGATGCACTACTTACGCAGGTGTATATTTTTCAGATTCATATATTAGCCAGTGACACATTATTTAAAATAGGTTTAAATAATATTGCAAAATATGTATTAGTGGTTCATCTATAAAATCAGGATTAATTAATTTTACGAGATGATATTTTAAGAGCGAATCGGAAATAAAAAAAAGTAAAGAAAAAATGCCTGTCATCTATAGTCATAGTCATATTTACAACATGTACATTAAGAATTCAGGTTGCTTTAAAAACACCAAATGTATACGATCTAAAATAATTTCTAAGAGCTAAATCACTTTTTAGCTACTGATGTCTAACCTTTTTCAATATTCGGTATAGAGTATATTTAAAATTATATTCTTTCTAACTAAATAAATTGTTACTATCTTCTTATACCTAATAAATAATCTTCATTTTTAATCAAAATCTTTTTTTTAAAAGAGAGGTTTTGAGTATCTTAACATATATTTCAATTAATTTTTGGTAGTACAATCAAAGAAAACCTCTAAGCGTAAGGAAAATAAACGTTATAGGAAACATAAAATCAATCTCAAATTACCATATAAGACCTGCATTTCCATACCTATATTTATGAAAGGAATCTCTTCTTTAATTGACATTTAATTTTTTTATTTTTATTCGATAAAATTATAAAAAAATTAAAAAGTATATCAGACAAATGAAGAATTCCTTGATGTTATATATAATTCATTTTAATTATACAGTTATTTAAAGCTTTAATCTTTTTGCAAGTGGTAGGTAATGACGTGACTTATGTCTCATAATAACTTTAATTTTCTTTTGAAAAATGTTATTAAATTTTCGCTTTTCACATTAATTATGCAGCTTTATTGTTCATAAATATTTAATTGTATTTCGAAGTTATTTGTCTTTAGGTTTCATAAATGTTTATCCTTGAACAAATTCAGTTTATTAAATGGAATGGTATTAAAATATTCGACATATCACAAAATGAAATTCATACTTCAGATTGTAAGTTTGATTACATATTTTTAAATTAGCTCAAAGCTTAGAAAAATGAAAAGTGTAATAAAATATATTTCATCAACATATAAAAATAATTAATCAGCAATTAAGTACATTCTATATCAAAGTGAAGATAATTGAATACCTTTAAAGTATTATGATTTTACATTAATGATTGGGGTATACAATATTTGTGTCTGTGAAAAAATTAATTACTTCTCTTTAATTTTATTTAATAGCTAATAACTGATTTAGGCTTATTTTGAAATATGTTTTATCTGTTTTGAACAAGGATTATGAAACATGCGTTTCAATGTACATATATTTTCTTCTGTAATAAGTATAAATTAATCGTTTCACTGAAATATTTTACACAACATTAATAAAACATTGCATTTTCAATGATCATATTTTCTTCAATTACATTTGCTTCAGTAATATATGATATGTGATATCATTTATATGTATTATTAGCAATAAGTGTTACTAGTACTTCAAGTTTGCTGATTTTATTTAAAATTGTATACAAAATTACGGTTATTTTGATTTTGGAGAAGTTTATACAGGAAATGAATTCAGTTACCCTCAGGTAAATGAGATAAGTTTTATTGTGAATAAATTTAACAACAATATATTTTTTTATTTTCGCGTGCGTATTGTTTTTAAATTTGGTCTTATAAAATCTGAATTTTTTTGAAGTCATTCAAAGTGAGAGCACTTAATTTTATGTAAATTTTCAAATCTAAGAAATGGTAGATTTGACTAATGAGCTTTTATAAGCAACCTGATTTATCTGATATTATCTGAAATACATATTTTTACCTTTAATATGATAAATATGCCAAACTTAACTTCAACATTTTTTATATAGTAGGTTTTTATGAGACTTTTAGAAGTAAAATTCATTAGGGAGTTTTGGATTTCGCTTTGCTTTTCTGACATATTTGTATTTGTGAGAGAATTAGTTTCTCAAAAAATCTTAATTCAATCAAAATTATTTTATAAGCACATGCTTCATATTCTATATATTAATATAATTTACTTCAAAAACTTAATTCAATTATAAAACAATGATTAAAATAACTTAACTGAAACTTTAAGTAAATATATTTCTTGACTATTAAGATTAAATATATTCTAGCACAATTTACAGGCTGAACTTTTCATCTTACTGGATTAATATCCTTATTTATAAATCGTTTATAATTAAAGTGTTTTTCTTATCGGTAAATGTTTACAATTTGTGTTCATTCGAAATGTTAGAAAATAGGCAAGAAAATAGGCTTATATTTCTTTCAAAATTTCATAAATTTCACTGTAATTCAATTTCTTAATTTCAAGCTAGATTATCAATATTGATAAATGTTACCAAATGCTTACATTTTGATAGTTTTTCACTTTGTAGGTGATGATTGAATTTGACACTCGTATGTGAAGTGAAAAAAATTTTTTTTTTGCAAGCTACCTCAAAATTACTTATTGATGATATTTTTTCTGATAATTAGAGTTCCATATCATCAGTTCTAAGTCAATGCTACATATATTTTAACATTTTTACATTTATGTTAGGCTTTAAAGTGATATGTAACACTAAATTTATACACTACTAAAAAAATTTCTTTGTTCATTATACAATGAATTCAAAATTTAGTTTGATTATTTTTTCTTAGGTGAATCATAATATACTTTCTCTAGAAATTCTTAATATTATCTTCAAAAATATTTTGATAAGTACCCTTAAGAACTATATATTTTTTTTCTTAACTCTGGTTGAGAAATATTAAAAATTATGGTAACAAAATTATAATGGAGCAGCTAATTAAAACTAGCAATGCATTTCTTTCTAAATTGTAAGAGAAGAAAGGAGTACGAACTCATATAGTAAACACATCATATTCAATTATATTAATTTATATATCAGTTTTCCTTTATATACTGAGATAAAAATTAAGATATTAGTTCAAATTTGAATGCCCTAAGATAATGAATACGTCACACAAATTATTTAGCGAAGCATTTTGGGGTTTTCTGCAATTTTGTATTTATTTATAGTTATTTCTTCAGTTTGATTGCGATAGCTAGAAAAAAGTCACTTGAATTCTTGCGAAAACAGTACTTAACGTTTTGATTATTAAAGAGGAAGTTTACTTCATGCAAAAACTTACTTTTACGGAAATACTTTTACGGTATTTGAATTTTAAATGTTTTCTTTCATTCGTGTAACTTTTTTAATAATAAATAATGAATTTTTAAATTTTACAGTATCATAACAATTTAAAATGTGACAAACTTAATTTATTTTAAGGAACTTTAAATATTTTAGAATTCCGTTGAAGCGTTTTAATTAGTAATAGTAGAAATATCAAAGAAATCATTTCATTCTCAATAAAAGAAATGACAATAGAGATCAGTACACAAACGGGTAACGTAAAGAGCAGTTAAAGGTTGACAGAGCAATTTTAACTCATAAAATTAATTCACTTAGGAAGTATGAGTGACATGATGCTAAAATTTCTAATTTTTTTTTCAAACTTCAATAATTTAAGTATGAATCAGTTTTAAAGTATTATAATAGCATAAACAACATAACACTAGTCCTCAACGTACCTCATCTGAAAAAAACTGAAGGCTCCCTGCATCTCTACCAACAGCAGACACAGAATCCAGAAAGGCTGTGAATCTTTCAGGCATCGTATTTGATAGCGGCGCATGTATATTTAAGTATTTGACAAAGACTCTCTAACTTCTGTAATATATACAGATAAAATCTTGGAATGCAATGATCATCTTTTTAAGAGTACATTTCGAAAGTATTCATTTCAAGAAAAATGTGTAACTGAAAGAAAATATCATATTCATTTTTAACCCATACTTATTTTACTCTGTAATATCTTATTTAGATTTTCCTATATTTAGTGGTTTTATAATTTATAATCTGCATTAAAAATCAATTTTCTAGATTTTTTACTATATCTATCAACATAGATACCTAACATTAAAACCTGTTTACTTACATTGCAGATAATTATAAATAAAATATGTTTTTTTCGTAATTTTAGTAGTACATAAAATCAACGGTTAAAAGTGATTTATTTACTATTATATTGCTGATAATACAGGTTTCAGGAAGTACTTCAATTATTCGTTGAATTTAATACAGATGTTTCCAATTGAATTGTTAAATGGTTCCCTGATAGATTTGACTTAATATATTTTCTGGTTTTCGTTTCGTTAATATAGTTCCTGATTTCGAGAAAAACCAATATCCTTATCATATTCGATTAAAATGCAGTGATGATTTTAAAGGCTAGTTAAAGTTATAATAATTAAGATAATGACTTGAATTCTACATTTACAAATTTAATAAATTAATTTTTATAAAGATAAATGTAAGAAGAGTAAATTCATAGATAAACATTCATGGACATTCAGTTATACCACGAAATTTATCTCTGCATATAAGCAAAAAAAAAAAAAAAACTCTTTTCAGACCTTTCAGATGTGTTGAAAAACTTCCTTTATCAAAACGTGCAGGTTGATATGTCTAGTGATTTGGCAGACTGTATAATTTCTTTCAATGTATGTTTAATTTTTTTAAGGAAAGTAAAATATATATGGCGTTTCTGTTAATTATCTCATTTTTAATTAATTCAGTGAATCATGTATCATCGTTTATGAATACCGAAAGTTTTTATAAATATTGGTGGATACGTGGTATGCAACAATTTTTTTTTATCCTAATCAGATTATAAATGATTAAAAATAACAATAACAATCTAAATATAAGTAAATAACAACAAAAATTATAATTTAAAAGAAATAATATTTAAATAAACATTTTATTATAAAATAAGTAATTCTTTAATAAGTTTTGCTTACCAAAATTAAAATTACTTTATAGTCAACAAAATGTTATTTCCTTTTTATGACTTTTATAAAAATTTAATACCTTTTATTTGCATTTGTTACCTTTCAGACGAAAATTGCATTATTATTTAATTAGCATTTATTATTTAAATATTTATTTGGTGCTTACAACGCTTAGATACTATCTACCTTAATATAAGTTTAGATGTGACAGAAACAAATTTATATCACGTATTAAACTAATTAAGATTATTTATTTTGCAATTGCATAATAATAATATGTTGATAAAAACGATTTTAAAATCGGTTTTCATTGTTTACGATGAAGTAGATAAAAGATTTCTTTAAGATATGAACGTTCTAATATTCATAAAACCTAATTATTTTTTGACGAATTCACAAGTTAAGAAATATTTATTTGTCTAAAAAGAAAAAATTACAAATTTTTTGTCTAATTCCTGTCTATCCATAACCACAGTTACACATAACCACACAAAATTCTTAAATTTTTGTAATTGACTAATAAATGTCTAGGCTAATCTTCAATCAAATTCAAAAAGAAACAAAAAATAGGCTCAGTGTTTATTTTTATTTGCAATTGCTTAGTACCCAAAATGATTAACTACCTCATTATTACTTTAGAGGCGCCTAAGACACTATTAAAGTTATGGGAATAAAAACTTCTAATGATGTCCGACCATGCACGTTAATTTTTAAATTACTTTCCCTTCCAGACAAATTGTCCAATGATCTTCTAACGTTTGGTATTTTTCTCTTTTGTTTCTGATTCGTGGAAGACGGAGTCTCGGGATCACTTCTGAAATTTTCTAATTAATTAAATTGAGCGTAGGCCCTTCATCATTCACTTCACGCTCTGGAAACTTTCAGAACGAAATAATTTTTCGAGCCCCGATCATAAATTGGAAAACTGTGCTATCTCGCCTTTAGATCCTAAAGCATTCCCTTAGCGCCGAATTGATTACGTGCTTTTCAAGATATATATATATATATATATATATATATTCTTTTAAATGAAAGAATGTCGTTGTAGGTTGATCTGGATCAAATTCTAAGAACATTTAATTAGGATAAGAAGAAAAATAGCATAAATTAAAAAATTGGAGTCAATTTTAATGGAAAATGGCCCTTTGAAATTTGCAAATGAAGCACACAGAATTAGGTATTTAATTACTTTATTTAGTTAGCATTTTATAAAAAAAAATTGTAACGATAATTAAAAGTAGCAATGATCATTAAAGTTATTTCTAGGTTTATTAAAAATAATTATCAGCTGAAAAGTTGGAGAAAATGATATTTAACAAAAGGTATATAAATAAAAATGTAATAGTCCAATTATTCGATCTTAAATATCAAAAAAAAAAAAAAACATATTTTAGATCATTAGATGTATTTTCATACTTAAATATTTCCGAGATATTTTTTTTTCTTTCTAATGATGAAAATTTATCTAATTATTTCATAAGAAATAATGTATTGAATGTCTTTCGAATCATTAGAAAAAGAACTAACGACCTGATCTTAAACACAGTTTCAATGCGAAAATATGACAATGATTATTAAAAAAAATATCAGTAAAATTAAAAATGAGCTTAAAATAATTTTCCTATTAATTGAAAATTTATATAATAAAACCATTTTAATTCTAGGAATGAATACAGTTACATCACATGCTACAATACTTTTTGAAGAAAACTTAAGAACAATTTTCTATTAATAAATCTAAAAACTGATTTTGAGAAAGTATATTCTGCAAAAGAGGCCAGTAAATTTGTTACAGCACAGTTATTCAATGTGTTTTAAATTAAATTTAATTCATTATTCATATTTTTAAAACTGAAAATACTTACAGCAATAAAGTTATTCATATGGATTTAATGATGAAATGATACTATACGTTTAAGAGAATTCAACTTTACTCGTTTACTAGTAATCCCTATTGATGACTGTAAAATATATATTTATTTAAAATTGTTAATTTTCTGAGAAGTAACACTGGGTGCATTAATATATGTATGATATTTTCATCTTCTTTGTAACAAGAGGATATATTGCAAGAAACATTTATCTAAAATTTGTAAGAAAAATATGTTTTTATGTTAGAATTAAGATTATACTATGAAAGAATATTCTATAACAAAATGCTATTACTATATCGAAATATATATATATATATATATATATATACCCGAGTTGTTATTTTATTTTTAACTTTACTTGTTTTTAAAAGCAATCCATATTATTAGCAACAAACTATCATGGATATGCAATAAGAACTGCTGTAGTTTTTCTGTTGTAATAAAAATAATCCGAATTTATCATAGATGGAGTAGTGGTTGTATGCATCTCAAAGTTACATTACATTTGATATCACCAGCTTGAATTGTTTCAAAAGTTTAAATATATTTTAATCGACTGCTTTAATGAAAATGATGAAAATAGAAACTGGATTGAACACTGATAATCATATGATGTCCGGAGATTACTTAGATATTTTGTGCCTCGGGTATGATAATTAAGCTTGGCACTGCTCCAGATTTTATTATCCATATCAAGAAACGCTAAAGTACTATTTAAAAATAAATTTATTTTTAAAGTACTGTAGAATAGTGAAAAATAACTCAGACAATTTGTAAGAAACTGTACTCTTTTTGTCTTATGTATATGAAACCATTTATGTTTGGTGTGTTGCACTCTAAACTGGGATTGTTTTGCTCTTTTTCCCTATGATTTTTGAAAGATTTTACTTCATGAATGCAAACTACAAACCAATTATTACTGTCTTTCTATTGTATACTGTTTAAATGACAATCAATCTTCCCATCCGATAAAAACAGTTTTTTATAATGTCATTACCTCCATCATAATGTTATCAAAAACAGTTTCTTCTGTAAATTGTAATTATTAACTAAATTTAATTCTACAATTGTTACTTACTTTTTAGACATGCACTAAATTACTAGTTAACAAACAATAACCACGAAGTTGAACCATCATCTTTAATAAGATTTGTTTTACTTTAAGGATACTGTTATTTTTAAGATATATGTTATTTTAACTCCCTAAGCGTTATGCATGTATTATCTCTTTCAGTTCGAGATACTTCAAAAGCGTTCCGAATATGTTATTCCATGATGTTATGAACTCGCCGAAAGAAGTAAAGACGTATTTTTTCGCCTTCACAGAATTACTTAAAGTTCGTTATTAGACGTTTTCTTTCCAAAGTCCTTTCCCCCTTTTTAAGGGTTTAAAATCTTGAAATATAATTGGGGAGGGTTGCGGACACACAATGAAAGTTGACAGGAAATTATATGGCTCATTAGGGAACCCCTAGCTTGCCCTTAAGTTTGAGACATTTTTCATTTTCCATTTTGTTCAGTAGGTGAGGGCAAGATTTTCTTTCACGTGTAAGTGTATGTATGTCAGCTTGGGTTGAGAGTTTATAGGGTTTGAATAAAATGGATACTTTGACCTAGCTTTCGCGTTAGAACCATTTTATTTAAATCAATCTAAAAGCTGCTTGAAGGTCTCTCAGATAAATAAAACCGATTTTATTCCCATTTTTAAATCAATATTGATTCGAAGCCTTAATAAATTTGGGTAAAGAAGAAACCTCTTATTTTATCTATTTGGACAAATTACTTTTACTGTGTTTCCTTGGCTTGCTAGAGACTCGCGTTTTCTTCGTCGTATTAAAATTATCAAATAGCAATAAATTTTTATGACATATCTATAAATCTCTAAGAATATAACTAAATATATATTTATAAAATATCTATGTTTAAATTCAAAAAATGTGTAAAAACAATGAATATGTACTATTTTTTTTCTGTTACTTTAATCACTACTTTCAGTTCTTAAAATAATAATTATTTCATTATAAAGTGTCAAAAATTAATGAAAGAATTCATTAAAAAATGAAAACATAAAAATCAGAAACACTTGAATCTTTCCAATTATTAAAATGAATAATTTTTAAGCTTCTGAATAATATTATTTGGAAAAAATTCTCATGCATTGATAAAAATAACAACAAAAATTAACTTTTTTAAACTAATAGTCTTTTTCATAATTTCAAAGCCAGGTATTCAGGGCTTTGTTTACATACGGTCTCTAGTTTTGTAACATTAAGTTCCGAATTACATGCAAATTTTAAATGGCTGAATTACAGTTTCCTTCAAAGAGAAGATAAATGAGGATTTTCCCTCAAATTCATATTTTTCAAACTTCCTTTTTGGAATAATTAATAATGAAAAGCGTCTGTATACCTTTATATTTGCTTATATGCGTAAGTGTCAACTATACATTTGTACCTATACTTTTGATTAATAATTATTTGAAGATTCAAATTTAAAAAAATATCCATATGAGTAAATTCCCTTATAATTTATCTTCTGTTAGCGGATAATTTTTGTACATGTAACTAAATTGCGAAGATTTTTCATAAACTTAACAATATACAACTGAGAACTTTATATAAGCTACCCTGAAAATCTGTATTTTAAATTACGGTAAAAATACTTATGTATGGCACGTACGCAGTTAAATATTATTTATCATACATATTTACAATTATTTGAATATTTGTATAATATTATATTCAATTTGTTGAATATTAAATTCAAGTTTTAATATATTGCATCTCGCTAGGATATTTTATTATATTCTGTAAGTTTTGTACAATTCTGTTGAAAACTGCAAATTTTGAACAAAAAAATAAGCTGAATAATTTGGTGAATATAAATCAAAATTTTTACATTGAAGCAAAGCTGAGATGCTAAAACTTCGGTATACAAAATTTATGAGAATATCTGTAACAGTTTTTGAAGTAATTATTTTAAAATTCAGTTCCAAATTTGTTTCTTATATTATACTTAATATTAGATAAATCGTCAACGTACTGAAGTAATAATTTGATGCATTCAGAGATTTTTAAAAATTGGTATAAATGATATTATTGTAAATGTTAAAAATTTTGTAATTTTCAATTCAAACTTCTTTATAGGAATATACTCTGTAAAAAGATAGGTGTAGAAGTTATTAAACGTACATCTAAAATAGATGGAAAAAGCAACCTGTAATGCCATAAACTTGAACAAAATTAGGCATTTTCACTTGATAAGGTAGAATTGGCCTTAGGCAGGGTCGAGCGATGCTAAACCCTGGTCGGCCTTAGGCAAATGCTAAAAGCCCTGCAGTTTTTTTTTTTTTTTATCGGGGGTTACAGTTTTCAGAAAAAAAATATAAAAATTACAATTACAAAACTAAGACGCTTAATTTTGCGTGCAGTTTAATGACTAAGGATTGAGGATTTGTACTTCCAATTCCTATTGTTACGATATAACAATACCCAAGGTAACCGACCGTACCCCTTTAGGTAATTTTGTACTCCTTTTCACAAACCGTACTCCTTTTAAAACCTGTACTGCCTAAATATACCTTTGCATTCTTTTATAATACTAAAATATATATTAACTATAATGGCAATTGTATGCAAACTCTTATAAGTTCCTATCAACCCATTCCCGTCTAAACGCAGTATTTATAAAAAAAAGTTTGGACTTGCTTGTTTAGTAGGGAATTGTATTAAACTCTAACCATTAATTTTCTGTTATCCGAACAGCATTGCATAATTTCTAGGTTCCCCATTATAGCAAACGAAAATTATTTGACATAATTTTAAGCTAAATATTACTAATACGAGATGTTTTCTTCTTCTGATCATTATGTGTAGCTCAAAGCGGAGTAAAAAACATTTTAGTGAATATTTAAAAGTCTAGTGCTCTACTGAATGTGGAAGGGAAACATAAACTATAAATGTCTGCTTTAAAAATGGTATATCTACTAAATATTCTTCTTTGTAATACGTTAGTATATAATACAAAAGCCAATTGATTCTGAATTAAAAGAATGCCAAAAACAAGCGTGCTTTTAATATGTATATTTGAGTTACCAAATTTTTTTGACAAAAAATGAGAATTTTAATCAAATTACTAAAAGTAAAAAAATAAGAATTACTTTTATAGCAAAATTATGAAATAATATAAACCACAATATTATTTTAATTATATTTTTAAATGCTTAAATATAATTATGCCTTTGTTTACTTAAAAAATTGAATTCCATAAAAATGAAGATATTATTTACAAATTATTTGAGGAGATTTACATTAGTTTAATTAAATTTCCGGAAAAAAATTAAATTTGGCACAGAAATATTTAACATATGAAGCTCTAATACGATGCTAATAATCTTTTTTCATTTTTTTCAAACCTAAAAAAAAATTAAAGAGCAATTTTTTTTTCTTTGTATTGGATCTTTATTTTTGGACTAAGTATGTTAGAGTCGTTAGGCATATTTGTGGAGTGTAGAGTTGGATGCATTTCATCTTAATGCTTCCAATTCAAGATAGTTACAGATTCATCTCTTTTAGAGCAGCCTATGAATCTGAAATTCTCATAAAGTGAAAAGAAATCCTCTAACGGAATGTTTATATTGTCAAAAGAAATGCTTAGCTTTTAGCGTACGTCACACACAAACGAGTTTTTGAATGATATAAACGATTTTTGAAGGTCAGAAGTAGACTGGTAGTAATGAACGTTCCAGTCGATTGGTGATATTAAGAATTGATTAAAACTATTAAATAATTGATGAAATAGTGGAGAAAGACTGTTGTTTTATTATTTCACGATCATCAGTCACTTAACATTAACAAAGGGATGGTAAGAAACTTTGTGCTTTACGGTACGAAAACGATTAAATTGTGTGCAAAGATGGAACCAAAATATCTCACTTGTGAACAAAGAGAGAGAGGAAGAAAACTTCTGCTATGATATTACAGAGCGTCTAATACCTAATTCCTTAGCTAATAACATAATTTAGTTCACCACATGTGATGAAACGCGGATTTTACATTACGATTATTAAATGAATCGCCCATCTATGGACAGGAATACTGCCACATATCCAAGCATTGAGAAAAGTGTGAATAAAAAGTGAACAATGTAGGCCATGATCATAGATTTTTTTTTATCAAAAGTGTCATCATAAATGAATAGGCACATCTAGACCTAGTGACCCACATTATTAAATATAATTTACCATATCGTACAAAAAGGG
The DNA here is from genome assembly GCA_019974015.1 of Nephila pilipes. Classification (NCBI taxonomy): domain Eukaryota; kingdom Metazoa; phylum Arthropoda; class Arachnida; order Araneae; family Nephilidae; genus Nephila; species Nephila pilipes. The sequence continues at coordinate 19,314 of BMAW01079938.1, read as the reverse complement.
AACTTTAACTCTAAGAATCATTTAATAACATATATGAGTGGCGTCCATAGAAAAAAATAGGAAATGCAATATGGTTGCAATAAAATAATTGAAAAATAAAATGATCATTAGATCAAATTAAGATTAAGAATTCAAAAAAAAATTGTTTATTTAAACTTAATTAATTATTTTGATTATTCATCTCATTACATATTGTTTTTATGATGTTGACATGACTTTTTAAGCAAATAGATTTCACTAACCCCATTTCTTGGTAGTATTTTTTGTTGAGTGTTCTATGACATACAATCTACTAACTGTGTTCTGCAGAAGTTCCTGTTTCATTGAGTCACTACTTGGTCTTCTGAATTTTCCAAGATTAACCTAATGCAAGTTTTGTATACTTAGGTATTCACCCAATTTATCCGGTAGCTATTGGTGATTTTATTAAGTCTGCCAGTAATTCTTGAAGAAATAGTCTCTTTCAGAAAGATTTCTTTTCTTTTCTTTTTCAAATAATCACTTCATTGGATATAAATACATATTTGCTTTTCCTTCCCCTAACGTAAAATAGAAAGCGCCGCGTCATGTAAGATCCAGCTGCACATGCCCGCAATGGATGGCGAAGCTCTATCCTAAGAACTAATACGTCACTATGACTACTGCTGCTGAATCTCCAAGCGTGAAGCAGTTCCTGGCGCGCTAACTTATATAAAAAAATGTCTTTCTGTAAATAAACTAGGTTTCGCAATTGTACCATACTTCTCACCGTGTTTATTTCCAACACGTGTTAACACAATAAAGCTACTAGTAGCTACTTTATTATCTGTATGAAAATGTGACGATCGTTTGTTATTACGCGATCATGAATACTCATCCACCATATGGTCCAAACTATCCACAATACATTTACAATGATTATAGTCAAGTATCACTTGGGGTATGAAGGGATATTCATTGTCTATTAAATCCAAGTCAAAATGATTGGTTGATAGCATGACTACTGCTCCGTTACGCTTAGGAAAACATCAAACCATTATAGTATCTTCAGAAAAATTTTTCAATACAAGACAGAAGATTGCTTTCAATGCACTTTATAACATGAAAAACCGAATGGGTTTATTTAGTCACCCCAAATCAAAATGTAATTATTTTATGTATATATTATTTTTATGGGAGAAGCGATTATTTCAAAATTGGTAATAAAATAGTGTAAAACTGAGCTTCAAAGCTCTGAAACCACTACATTTTTTTTTTCAAATTAAATATTTCGCAGAAACTGGAATTCTGATTATTTTATCATTTGAAGGTTTTTTTTAGTTTAGTTTTTATTAACGTCGCACTAGAAGCAACACGAGGACTATTGTCGGTGGACCTAGTAATTTTGGACTACGGTCAAGTGACGACGGATGACACCTGAGCTGGCACTCCCTCTCCTAATTTTCACACCACGTCAATGGGAGGACTTTAGGGCCCAACAGATTTAACGTGCATCAGCCCCGACTACAAGGTGTGTCTTCAGTGGCCAAGGATTGAACCCGTGACTGAACGAAAACCACCGGCCGCGAATCCGAAGCCGTGACCATTAGGCTACCGCGGCTACCTTCATTTGAAGGAAATATAAATGAAAAAAAAATTGTAGTATAAGGGAATAACATTTAACTTTTCTATTTATTCATAAAAATAAAATATAGTAATAGTAAGGGAAGCATTTCTTGAAAATTAAATTATTTATAGTACAATCAAGAATAATTAAAAGAATTTGATGATTTATCTTTAAAAATAAATAAACATAAGCATCAAACTTATAAGAAATATAGTAATAGTTATGCTTGAAATCTGTATTTTGATTATTAATCTAATATAAAGTATAATGCATGCCATTTTGAAATGTACATATACAATATTTTAATACAATTTATTTAATGTGTCTGCCTTATTTATACTCAGATTAACATTAACATCACTAATATAAGCGATTCAATAAAAGTATGAAAACGATATGAAAGAATTACATGAAATTTATTCTAAAAGTATGAAATACAATTGAAACGTAACCGTAACCAATTTAATGACATGTATGTCTAATGCTTTTTAATGATGCCTATTTTTACTGTTCATTAATATGAAGCGAAAGGATATGATTTATTTAATTTATTGTTTCAAATACTTGAAAAGAAAATTTTTTATTCTGAATTATTTCTTCCTTCATCTAATAAAAATGCTATTATATTTTTAAAATGTTATAGTACAGCTGTAAATAATTAATAATTCATGTCAATTAAATGTAAGAATATGGTTCAATAAACCCCGATTACTTTTTGAGGTTTTGTAAAAAACTATACTTATCAAAAAATATAAGTAACTTAAATTTTGTAGAATGTACACTTAAAATCCTGCGCAGTTGAATTTTTGAGAAAAAAATTAATATTATATTTAGATAATCACTATGCTTCAGATATCAACGACATTATTTTTAATCTTCTATGCATATAAGTTGAAGTATAATGTATATTGAAAGTGTGACAGTTGTTAATAGTAAAAACACCGAAATTTATATTAGTAGTTTCGATAATTATAGAACCAGTCCTGTCAAAAAACTGTTCAGTACTTTTGGTAGTAATGGTATCTTTTCAAACATACAATTTATTTATCCTCGAAGAACTTGAAAATGTTATCCTTAAATTTTGTTTAAAGTTATGATGAAAGCTTTACTAATGGGATAGTCAAAGGACTAAGAGGAAATAAAAAAATGTTTAAATCAACTTAAGAATTTTATAAGAATATTTCCTAAATGTCTGAAGTAATTTTGAACAATAATGATTTTTCTACCAGATATTAATTAAAGAATAATTACAATAATTTGAATAACATGTTGCTAATATATATTTTTCTTACTATGCACATTTGATTTGTCGATCATTTGTAAAATTTACGAAAACTTACGATAATTTTAAAATACTCATTATACATTTATGGATAAGGAATAATTTTTCTGATCAGTTGTCCTTCTTAATAATGATATACAGATATAAAGTAATTAAATTTAATTAAAATAAGAACATTGTACTTTAAAATAAATTTACGATTTATATTCGTCTAATTAATCCAATTTGATTTTTTTCTCAGAATATACAAACTATTGAAAAGGAAAAATATTTGGCTTTGGAATCATTGAACGTATTTTTGTATATTTTCAAATCTATCTAAATAACCAATATATCACCATTGATAAGAAATATTTAATCAGGGAAATTTATTAAACATTTCAGTTCTGAATGTTTAACATCTATAACTTTGTGCATTTCTTCACTACATTAAAATGTTCATGGAAGAGTCATTTTAAATCTCAGATTAATGTACATTATTTATCGATAAAAAGAATGTTAATTTTCAGCATTGCGTTTAATTAAATCTTATATATATTTTAGTAATGTGCATACAATTCCAAAATAAATATAAATATCTCTATAACGAATGGCTTCAGTTTAAGTAGTAAAATATATACTTTTTCAGTTCCTCTTCTATATTTAGCAATAAATTATAATACAAACATACATGTAAAAATCCAGATTTTTTATGCTCATTCATATAATCTATTTCTACCAGATGAAAAATTATAAAATCTGTTCACAAATTATTTCCTTTTAAGAGTTTCGGTTTAAAAAAAAGAACCCTGCAATTATCTCTTAAATTATGAAGAAAATTACTTCTGTCGACTTAACGAGAATGTTATCCCGATTGAATTTAAGAAGTGTGTACGATAAGGCTTTTTATGTCTATAAATTGTCTTAGGTTCGCATCATTTAAATTATTAGATATTTTTGTGAATTATTAGATATTTTTTATCATGTGAATTATTAGATATTTTTTATTTATTAATGGTTAGAAAACAATCGCTTGTTGGACAAGGCATATGTAACAAAACTATTCCAATAAATAAATCTTGCTTTTGAATTATTGTACAAAATAAACTGTTGCTATAGAAATGTGCAACCACTTCTTAATTAAAAGACAATCTTAATCTCATAGGAACAAAATAATTGAGATATTATTTGCTGCAAATAACAAATCAATGCTACTAATAAATCACTTATATTACATCTTAAAGCTTATAAATAAAGAAATGTTTGCAAATTTAGGCTCGTTTTCACCTTTGCAAATAAAGAAAAAAAAATGTTTCTTAAATAATAATTCTCTTCAACCTAAAACAGCAATTCATTTTAAGATGATACAACTTTGTAAATATTGATTCAGATAAGAAATACTGTAAAAACCCACTTATCAGGTATTATTTATTTGAAAAATAATTTTCCTGAAAAATTATTTAAATCATTAGAATTTCTTATATGTATTTTAAGCAAAACGTAAAATTGTCTGCATTTTTATTTTATATATACACACACACACACACAAATATATATATATATATATATATATATATATATATATATACTGCTCAAAACAATTAAAGTATATTGTGGTCATGGGTGGTTCAAGCGGCAGGGGAATTGTTTATATGATTGATATATGATCAACAGACGTGGTAGGCTATATAAGAAAAAAAATCAAGTATGTTTAGCAGAAAAAAATGCATTTTACTTAGTACTTGGACACAAAAGGAAAAAAAACACAATTTGTGTATTAGAGAAAAAACGAATAAAAAAGTTTTTAGTAAGGGGTATGGTTTCCCCGGACTGCCAGTAACGTTGAACACCTTTGAGGCATGGAGTCAATGAGATTATTTATGAGGAGCTGGGGTATTT